>JZSA01007030.1:0-63006 GCA_000956155.1 Cotesia vestalis | reverse complement strand
ATAATTTTATTGCTTTAAATAAGATATAAAATCTTTAATACAATTAGCGGTTAGAGCCTCTTAAAATTTTACTTTGTGTGAGAAATACATGAGAATAATTAATAAATAATAAAAAATTTTATTGGAGCTGGATTAAAGCTGTCTTAGTCTGTAGAGGACCGTTTTTCCTGGCATCTTTTTAAAAATAGTTGTAGTTTCTGGAGCTTGGGTTGACCATGGGCGCCTATTAGTGAGCCTAAAAACTCATAGTCTGAGACCCCGTGAGGGTTCCCGAAATCTTCCCGAATTTCGGATAGCTGGGGGCAACGAGCGATGACATGCAGTATTGATTCTTGTTCTTGTAGTTGGCAATGAGAGCATGGCCGAGACGGCAGCAGCTTAAGCGACGCTTTGCCTATGGATATATTGCAGGAGTAGATATTGGCTAGTCTTAGCTGTATCAATGGCTAGATCAGATGTTGTGGAGCAGCCTCATAGTCCGGTAGTATGCTGTAGAGTGGAAGTGGCATGATGTACTGGCAGACAGAAGAATTGGCGTATCTTGTCTTGTCTATTTCACGCAGGTGGCTAGAGTATTTGCTGATCACGCCGCTCACTTGAGTTTTCCACAACTGAGGATTCAAATTGTCCAGAAGATGATCTTCTTTAATGGTGCTGAGAATGTCTTTGAGCTGCTGAACCCAGTTGTGTTTACTGGAGCTGAAGGGTGTAGACGAGAGCGAATGAAGGCGCATAAAACACAATTTTGGGAGTCTGGTGTCGTCCATTTCCAGAATGTTTACGACCCATTTAAGGGCTTGTTTAAGAATAGTGACTGCTATGTGCTCGATGTTTAGTTCTGTGCGAATTGTGTAGCCCGGCGTGCATGTAGGAAGACAGAAAAGCCTTTTATAGAACTCCATTTGGGACGATTCTAGTTTGTCAATATTTTCCTGTTTTAGACACCAGATATGTGCTAAGTAAAGCAGCATGCTCCTTGACATGCTATTATAGACACGGGTTTTGCCTTTCCATGAGTTAGCTTTAAGTCTTGTAAGGATGTTTAAGACGGTACCAGATGCTAATTTGCTTTTCTTGATAGCTGCGAAAGCAGCGAGATTGCCCTGTAGCGAGCTATTGAAGTAAACACCGAGGTATTCGTATGATTTGACCACCTCAACCGGGTCTCCCTTGTATGTAAATGAGTCATTTTTGCCAAACCGTCCGCTCGAGCTTATTTTAAGTACTTTCGTTTCATGCGTGTTGACAGTTAGGTCATTTTGGTCACAGTATTGTTCAAGGAGCTTGAGAATTCGTCTGAGTTGAACTTGAGTGCGGGCAAATAACGCTAGATCATCAGCATATTTTAAGCAGAGTAGGGAGTTGTTAGGACCAATGTTGAGACCCTCAATGCTGTGGTCGTTAAAGAAGGCGATCAAGTCAGATATGTAAAGCACAAACAGTAGTGGGCTGAGTGTTTCACCTTGTAGGATGCCAGTGGTGACATCAATCGCGTTTGAGAAATCTCCTCCTGTCTTGACGTGCATGCATGTGGTGTCGTATAGGGCTTTGATAACACTCAAAAGCTTGGGGCTGAGGCCAAAGTGAAAGAGTTTCGACCATAGCTTGTCGTGTGAAACCGAGTCGAAGGCGCGCTTTAGGTCCACAAATAGAGTAAATGCAGCACTTCCTTGTAATCTGATAGCAATTTGAAGAATAGCCAGAAGGTTGAAGACGTTATCGCCGCAGCCTCTACCAGGACGAAAGCCTGCTTGCTCTTCTGGGATAATTTTGAGGTTCTCTGCCCAACTCTGGATTCGCTCACAGAGTATTTGAGTAAATACCTTTACTACGCAGTTCACCAGGGCGATGCCGCGGTAATAACTGGGGTCTTTAGTGTCCCCTTTTCTATGTAGCATGCACATTACTATCTTAGACCAGTCTTCAGGAGTGTTACCGGTTAGCAGTATTTTATTGAAGAGTGCTAGAAGGTATAATCGCCAGTTTTGAGGTAATTCCTTTAGAAACTCGTAACTTATACCGTCTGAACCAGCAGCCTTGCCGAGTTTGCATTTCTTGAGACTTTTCGTGAGTTCTTCCCAGGATATCTCGTGATCTAATTTTGGATGGGTTGGACCGAAGAATTTATAGTCTGTGGGGGATCTAATTGGGTATACTGCGTTGAAGAATTGTTCCCATAGAGCAAGCGAAATGGGCTGGTGATGTTGTTTAAAACTGCGGGCTGAATTAACTGCTCTCCAGAAATCTGAGGAGTTTTTGACATTGGCAAATTTGCACTGTATAGCTGATTCGTAGCGGGATCTTTTATCTTTGAGCAGGCTGAGATATTTGGATTTGAGCTGATAATATTCAGACCAGTGAGGGTTATCCGATTTGTGCATTTTGCACATATTAAGAAGCTTCAGGGTCGCATTTTTTAAGTTGCGACAATCCGAGTCAAACCAGGGTTTGTCTAGGTGATGACGAGGGCCGCGTTTGCAAGACGTGCGTAGCATTTGAGTGGCAGCTGCTGCTTCGGTAATGGCTAGACGAAATTTCTGATATAGAAGGTCGGTGGAGTCCGTTTCACTGTCCATGGCCACCAGTGGCGATGAGTACAGATGAAGTTTGTAGTCCTCTGAGTGGTTTTGCTGCCAGCAGAGGCGCTTCTTTGTTTGAGTAGTGCTATTTGAGCACGGGGGGGTGACTGGCAATCCAAAGCTCCACTATAATCGGTAGGTGATCAGACGCTGAGACTGTAGGGTAGACCCACATATCTTTTATGAGGTCTGCGCCAAGCAGATTAACCCAAATAAGATCTGATGTACTTTTGCCAAGCTTGCTGATATATGTGAATGCACCTGGGGAGTCGCTAGGAGTACGGCCGTTAAGCAGTACAAAGCTGTTTAGGTCCATGAAGTCGAGTAGGATAGATCCTCGCTTGTTTTGGTCAGTGTCTAGCACGGATCTTTTGCCATTCAGGACTGAAGAGTTGAGCAGAGATGTATCTAGTAGTCCAAGATCTCCGAGTCGGGCATTAAAGTCTCCTCCAATAACAATCAGATCAAAATCTTGGACGCTCCAGATCAGGTGTAGGGTTTGATGAAGTAGGTTCAGCTGAAATTGTAGATCGGAAGTGGGTTTAAAGTACACGGATATAACTATTATTTTGATATTGCATAAAACGAGTTTACCTATGATCCAACTGCTGGTCGTGTGCAGAGTCGTGAATGAAACTCCATCAGGTGTAAGTGCAGTTAATCCGTCGCTGGGGCGACCAGGTGTACCAGGATCTTTGTCTGCCCAGACACATGAAGATTGCCAGCTTGGGGGAAAACGGAAGTTGGAATTAGAGAGAAGCCAGGTTTCGCTCAAACCGATGTATTGAGAGTCGTGAAGCATGTTGATATCTGCGATGTTAGTTGGGCCATGTATGTTCCAAAAAGACAGCTTTATTCCAGAATGGTTTAGTTTTTTGAGTTGTTATGTGAGTCTAGGATCATTGAAGTTGAGCCAGGCTCAGTGTTAATGTTGGTGGTCTGATTGTATGGAACCAGGGAGTTTAGGGTGAAGTCAAACGTAAATTCTTGTTTGTCGGCCAGAATTCTGTTATACCGCACTTTAACAATTTTACCTTCGCTTCTCAGTCGTTTAGCCTCATCTCTGAGTTTTTTAGCTAGTTTTCCTTCGTCTGGGGTAAGATCATTGTCAATGTAGACCGGAGGATTGAGTCTTTTCTTGTTCTTCATAATTTCCAACTTGCTGGAGTAACTGTTCAGTGTGGCTTTGATTCTGTCTCCATTTTTGCCGATGGTGGATGCAGTGGTGACACAGTTGTTAATCTTGAAGTTGGATTCTATGAAGCGTGATATAACATCCTGGGCATTCGAGTTATTCACGTCGAGTCCTCTGACAATGATGTTATTGCGGCGTAAGTGCTTCTCGACTGAGTTGATGCTAGCTCGAATCAGGTTGCTGTCCGTGTAAGACGAAGATGAAGCTGAGTAATGGGGCAACCCGGTGACATTAAGAATTTTACTGTTGTTTGAAGCCTCCAGGGTAGATAGTCTGGCTTTAACCTCCTCGAGTTCCGTGCGCATCGCCATGTTCTCACTGGTGAACTGACGTTTTGCCTCCTCTAGTTTTGCAGCTTGTATGGCATTTGATTTCTCAATTTCTGTGATCAAGTCTTTCTTTAACCCTTCAAAGTAGGTTCTGTCTTCAGTGCGCCAGGCACTGATCGTTGCTAAAAGGCTGTCAAATGGACTCCATGGTTTTTCTTGGGCTGCAGCAGAGAGTGAAGCAGGTGTAAAAGGCATTGCTGAAAGAGTTATTGAGGTGAATGGAGCGTCCGTAGTAGACGTTGTTTGCAGAGTTACTGAGATAGACGGTGTAGTTGAATTGGTAGTTGTTGATGTGCTGGCGGAGCTGACTGAATTTTCTGAGGTGCTCATTTTCGGAGGGGAAGAAATGGAGCGAGACACTTTTTGAGGCGGTGAGACTTTAACAGGAGAATTTGTAGGAGGATCAGCAGGTCTGGGTCTTTTTTTTGTGGCTTTATGCAGTAGGGTTAGAACTGAATCTGCAGAGTTTGACCTGTGTCTTGAAAGTTGTTCAGCTTTGGTGCGGCGACCTCGGCGAGGTGTAGTGTTATTCAATGTGGGAGTAGCACCGGAGAAAATCTTGAGTTGAGGAACAGTGTCTTCTGGGGTTGGCAGTGGTGATTCTTTACAGTGAGTTGGCAGTGGTGATTCTGGGATATCAGAAACGTTAGATGGTCGGCTGGGGCCCTCAGGCGGAGCTTCAACAGTACTAAGGGGCACCAGAGTGATCGCTTGGTCGGTATTGATGCTCACTGTACCTTTGTTGGGACTAACCTCACCTTCACCTTCCGGCATTAAAAATATAAGGAAAAGCAATAAAATCAGGGGTAACACATAAGAAAAAGTTTTTCTGATGAAAACTAGGCTCAACTTTAAAGGATTAACTTTAAGTGATTACACTTTTGAAATAGTTTCAATGTAAAAAACAGCAGGTTTACAACAAAGATAAATGCACTCGCACACAACACGTCCGTCCGCAATGGGTGCTCGAACGAGACTCCCAGAGACTAAAAAATAATATGACTAATAATATAATGAATAAGAGAGATTATAAATATTGGAAATTTTTTCAACTCCTAACATTTATCAACATTAAATTAAACAAGTTGATTTCGAAAACAGTTAAAGTGTCAACTTATATCACAAATTCTATAGGAAAATAAATTAGGGTAATAAGTTAACATACTAAAAAGATTTATTTTTTTCTTGATTCTTGACATTCAGTATTGTTTTCAGTAATCATCGCAATATGACTGGTAGGTTAATATAAAGTATCCAATGAAGAACCACTCATTTTAATGCTATAATAATAACCATTTTATTATTATATATTATCCTAATTCTGTTTGGATAAGAAAATTTTTTCAGTCACAACCATTTCTCTATTATTAATTAAAGTATTCATAAGCCACTTAAAGCTGAATTAGCATAACTATTGCAATAAAATCGCAAATCATCGTTTTATAGCGCTCAAAATTCCACAAACACCTGTTAACTAAGCTTGACAATGTGTTGTTTTAGTAAGATGAAACTGAGACAGTAGACCTGTGGATTTTAGAACTCGGCAAATTTGTTGGTGTCATTAAACTACGGGCGATGAATGTTTAATCTTTAAAACACTTTCTTAGCGCGTCTTCTGTGCAACCAAAAGACAAATAGAAGTTCTACTTAAGAAATAGAGTTGATTTTTATCTGTTTTTAACGAAAGTACGTTTGACCATTCAACATTATATTTTCAGAGAATTCAAGTTTCGATGAACCTCTTACAATACTGTAAACTGTACCAAGAAGTATTTACTATTTACATAAATTAAAGAAAGTAAATTTTTTGTGGTATAACTTTTATTTCTGCCATTAAAAAGAAGACAAACGAGATTCAAATATTATGATACATATTTCATTATTGAAATTACTTTTATTATTCCATAATATACTAGAGAAATGCTGCGAAAATTTGATTATAATAAAAAGAAATATCTTTTTAATCTATAGATTACCGGCGAATTTAAATAAAAAAAAATAACATTTAATTATAAAAACGAATAATGAAATGTAGATTTAGCTTTCTTGAAAAATTCTTTCATGCAGTAGTTGTAATTTTTATTCTTTTTCTTTAATTCCAGCTCTCAATATCCTCCGAAATTTCAACCTCACAATAGCAAATCCGCAGTAACAAGCTTCCATGAATAAATGGACCACGTGATAAATCCAATTTCGCTTTCACGAGTCTTCGTATATTGTGTCTCTGTCTATCTACTTGGTGATCTTCTTCTTTTGTCCTTCTATGGCAGCCCTCCACATCTCGAACGTCATCAGTGGAGCCACGATTCCCCTGGCAACGTGCGTAATATCGACCCTGCGAATTCTCTAATATTCTCATATAACTATGTCCACTTCTGAGTTATCAAACGTATTGTTAAATATGCCGTTTTGAAAATCAAAATCAGTTGATTCGTGCGTGAGTTATCGTTGTCGAAAGAAAACCAAAAAAAGTGTTTTTTTAGAATTACTTCGAAATTTCTAGATTGATCAATTCGAACTTAAAAGTTCTTCATGGGGCCTTAAAAACCGCTTCGATCGCCGCCAAGAACGTGGAAATCGGTGCATTTAGTCAAAAGTGATTGCGATTCGAAAATTCAAAAATTGTGTTTTATTAAATCTCTAGCAGACTTTTGAGCTCAAAAGCCTAGAAAAGCTATCTTTCCGAGCTCGGAGAGCTCAAAATGACACGAAAATTATATTTTTGAGCTCGAAGAGCTCAAAAACGTAATAAGTGCAATTTTGAGCGCTTAAGTATGGAACCATCAGCGGGAAGTTGCAGGGATGGCCTGTAGGGTCAACCGTTTTCCTAATTTTTTTTATTGTTAATAAATATTGGCCAATCTTGTTAATTAATTATTTACTATTCAGCAGCACCTTTCTCCACTCTCTCTACCCTAAGATAAGGAATTCTCAGCTCTGGACCGGTTCCAGGAACCGGGATTAAAAATCCTGGTGGCGCCCTAATAATTATTGTTGTTTGTTGATTTTAATAGTTTATTTATAAAATTGATTAGGGGCTCACCGGAGCAGGTAAAACTGTTACACATTTCCAAGAGTTAAGTCTCCAGACTCTTTAAAAATATGTCTTGGTAATTAAAGGTTGAATCCTAAAGTGAAATACTATGTTTTTGAGGAATTATATGCTTAGATTATCAAGAAAATTTAATTACTCGTGGAACTTTTGGTATTGAAAATTCATAATTTCTTTGACAGTAGATGTATCATCATAACTATGAAATTATTGTCGAATGACTTTTTTTTTGCACATTTGGTAAATTAGTTTTTAATAGAATGATAACAAATTTAAAAATATACTACGAATTTAATAATCAACTATTAAATAGTGTAGAAAATACAAATGAGCATACTTCAAGCCCTCCTACATACACGAAAATTGTACACCCAGTAGTGCTATTCCTTTGCGCATCGCTATCAAGACATACTTTAATTCTAAATGAAAACTGAACGATAAAGTTATTATAATTTATTTAAATGAATGTTATTATTGTATAATAAAATTATATATATTTCCATCGATTTGATTGTTAAGTTGTACAATTATAACTTTATTAATTGTTTCTGTATCAAAACAACAGACCTTTGAATTGCACATGTTTCTTTTATGATTTTTTAGTACTCACATATTTATATAATAGTACACTTGACACTCAACTATTATATAGCTCGGTTGTTGATTTAGATTTTTTTTTTAAGATAAAATTACTTAAATTTTTAAACAAACCTTACAAAACAATTTGTGTAAAATTGAGTGAGTACCCTAATTAAAAAAAATTAGAATATTGGTAATCCCTGAAGGCTATCCGTGCAACTTCCCGCTAATTTTTTATCAGGAGCTTAAAACTGCACTAATGATGTTTTTGAGCTCTCGGAGCTCAAAAATACAATTTATGTGTTATTTTAAGCTCCCTGAGCTTAGAGGGACAACTTTTCTATGCTTTTGAGCTCGAAGAGCTCAAAAGTCTGATAAAACTTCGATAAGACACAATTTTTTAAATTTTCAAACTGCAGTAACTTTTGAATAAATGAATTGATTTTTACGCGGTTAGCAGCATTCGGCGCAATGTTTTAAGCTCTATATTAATCTGTCTAGTTTGATCGAACCAAGAATTTCAGAGTAATTCGGGAAAAACACTTTTTTCGGTTTTCTTTCGTCAACGATAACTCACGAATGAATGAACCGACTTTGACCGGACCGACCGCGATCGACGTGATTTTTAGATGTTAAAAGTTGATTAGTTTTTGAAATCGATCGGTCGAGCTGTTTGAAAGTTATTCCAAAAAATGTCGGAGTAATGTTGAGAAAGTCCTTGTATCCAAATATTTCGTCGAGGATATCTCTCGAACCGATCAACTGATTTTTACATTCTTGGCGGCGATTGCCGCAGTTTTTTAAGTTCTAAAAAGTATTCTATTTCACCAAAAACGATCCTAAAAGAAATATCGAAGTTATGTAAAAAAAAACACTTTATTCGGTTTTTAACTTCCCGCGAAGCAAATTGAAAATTTTCAAAAATCGGAAAGTTATTGGTTTCACCCCGTTTTCGAAAATTGAGTTCTCATCAGATCTTGATGTTTTGAGGTCCTAAAAAGCTTCCCAGACTATTCCTGTATGTAACACTTTTATAACTTTTGAACGGCTTAACCGATTTAATCGCGGTTGGCACTATTCGAAAAGGCTTGACCAAACTTAGATTTCCTGAAAATTTAAACCGATTCAGACCGGTAGATTTTGAGAAATTGCAAAAAAACTACAAAAAAAAATTTTTTGAAAAGTGGTCTTCTTGGAATAACTTTTAAACGGCCCCACCGATAAATTTTAAAAACCAATCAGCTTTTAACATTGAAAAACTGCGTCGAACGCCGCCAGTCCGGTCAAAATCGGTTGATTCGTTCGTGAGTTATCGTGAACGAAAGAAAATCGAAAAAAGTGTTTTTTTCGGGATTACTCTGTAATTTTTCATTTGATCAATAAAAAGCTGAAAATCACTTATGAGAATGATAAAACTGCGTCGAATGCCACCAACCGCGTGGAAATCGGTCGATCCCTTCAAAAGTTATTGCGATTTGAAAAATTCAAAAATAGTGTTCTATGAAACTTCTATCAGAATTTTGATCTGGGAGAGCTCAAATGCATCAAAATGTTATCTCTTTGATCTCAGTGAGCTCAAAGTATCACAAAAATTATATTTTGAGCTCAAAAATCTCAGAAATGTCATAAGTACAATTTTAAGCGCTCAGGTATGGAATTAGCGGGAAGTTACATGGATGGCCTTTAGGGTGAACCGTTTTCCTAATTTTTTCTCTTTCATGCTGATTAGTTTTCGAAATCGATCGGTAAAGCCGTTTAAAAGTTATTCCAAAAAAACCACTTCTGAAAAAAATTTTCTTTTCATTTTTTTTGAGATTTCTCTAAATTTCTCAAAATCTATCGATCTCAATCAGTTCAAATTTACAGGAAATCTAAGTTCAGTGAAGCCCTTTCAAATGGCACCAACCGCGATAAAATCGGTTCAACCGTTCAAAAGTTATGAGGTTTACACACACACACACACGCACGCGCGTACTCAAAGTGTATTCAAAATTTAAGTTTGGTCAAGCCCTTTCGAATGGAACCAACCACGATGAAATCGGTAATGCTGTTCAAAAGTTATAAAAGGGTTACAACAACACACACACACACACACATACAGACATACAGACATAGTGAAAACATCGCGGGGGTAGTCAGGGAAGCTTCCTGTGACCTTCAAACGTCGAGATCTGATGAAAACTCGATTTTCGAAAAACGGGGTAAAACCAACGACTTCCCGATTTTTGAAAATTTTAAATTTTCTTAGCGTGAAGTTAAAAAGTTTAAAGAGATTCAACCCATGCAAAATGTATATTCATCTATTTTTCAAGTTGAATCGTTTTAAATCTCTCTGAGTCATTTCGAATCTTTTCAAATCTTTTTTTCTAATCAGGATACCTTCAATATTTCAAACTTAAATCGGTTTGTACACTAGAATTATCACGTATCTGTAATATTAGAAATTCAAATTTACGCTTTAATTGTGAACAATAAGAAATTGGGGACCACATTATGATTTATGATTTGAATTAATAATAACCACTTTTTTTTTTACTTTTTTCATCAAAAAGATATCGCGTTACAGGTGCCATAAGGGCGTATGAATTTTATTTTTACATTTCTGCACATTCCGGACAAAACCAGCCCCCTGCAACTCCGTGTTACAAAAACGAGTCTATGTTGTCCCAACTGGCAGAGAGCGCTAGTAGTACAGTTGCACGGGTTGCACGACTATTATAGGAGCTTAGAAATTACATTTTTTTCAAACGTTAAGCAATTTATTTTAATTATTATTATCATCATTTTTATAATTATTATTATATAATAATTATGCAGTTATCATTGGTACTATGATAGTAGTACAAGAAACTGATGTTTAAATAATCATAATTACACCAAAGATAATAAATCATGGTAATAATAATGAGAGATAATTCATATTTATAAATAATTAACATTTATCTATAATAATTAATGTAAATTATTGAAAAAATTAATTATCTCTCATATTATTATTAATTATTATTAAGAACTATATAGAAAAATTTAATCAAAAAGAGAGGAAAATGCCAGAAATTGTACGTTTCTGAAAATTGATGCAAATATATTTAATAATGTTTATTTTTATGGAATTCTAGTTACAGCAAATGAATTGTTTAATATCTCCTTTGTTGAATATCATATCATAAGAATATGAAATGATAAATAAAAAGACAATAGGTTAAGAATAAATGACGAGAAATTAATAAAAAACATAAAAATAATTGCATTTATTTTTATAGTTCATAATGGTTTAACAAATATTTAAAATGAAATACAATAAAGTTTAAAAGAATCATCAATTAGAACAAAATTTCGCTTGCTTTTTTTTTAATTGGTTCACTTTTTTAGTATTTTTATTTATTTGACATGTATATTGCTGCATTCTTAATCTTATATAATACGATATGGCAGATGATAATAGGTCTCCTGCACGTTCATTACATGGAAATTTTAAAATATTGGAGGTAATAGCTTCAGCCATTACATCTTCATATATATGAGGAGATTCACAATATTTTATAAAAATTTGTTCCAATTGTTTTATAAAATTATAGAAATTTTGATTGGGATGTATAAAGTTCTCATCACACTTATTATTTAATAATATATTTTCATTGTTAGAATCAGCTGAACAATCACGAACACCTTTACGACACTGTTCACATGTGGTTTTTTATAAATGCGTGACACAACGACCTCCGTAGCATAATATAAAATACAATTCATAGTGTCTGATTCATTATAACCATGATCGTGCATTATATTAAGATAGTTATCATCTCCCAAATCATCCATTTTTACAGACTGTTTTAACTTTTCTTTTAAAACAGCAATATTTTCAGACGGTTCTGTCGGTGACTTTAGGGAGTATATGCATTTGAGTTCAGTTAAAGTAACCAGAGATTCTCTTGATAAGACAGTACAGTTTCCACTTTTAGGAGGTTTTAAGATATTAAATATAGATAGGATTTTATAAATTTGAAGAAAGGTTGGGAATGTAGGATGGTCGTTTGATCCACTTGCTTGTCTTACTGTTCCAAAAAACCTCTATAAAAGATTTCCAAGAAAAAATTAAGTAGATTAGTAATTGCAACAAATATTCTTGTTTACCCCATTGTGACTACTTTAGATGTAAAATCTGTAGGTAAGCATAAATTATTATTAGTTGTTGCTATCGTGGAACTCTATTATGGTTAGTATGAATTTATTGTCTCAAACAAACTCGATATTTGCATATAATGTAAATGTAACTTGGAAACAAACAATTATGACTATTCAAATATTAAAAATGACTCTTGATTTATAATTAATCCGAAAATTAATATTTGTGTATGTTTATAAACGTATATAAATATATAAATATATTACAGTCGTAAAATAATGAATAATGGATTTTAAATTTACTGATAATTAGAAAATTATTTATCTATAAATTAATATTCTAAGACTTCCAATCCAAGTATTTCTAAAGATCACTGTTTAGTTGCGGCATAGAAATAGCACCCGATTTTTAATAAAGTGTTCAAGGCAATAAATTTCAGTCTAAAAGAAAGCAAAGAAGTAAAGCAATTCATAGAAAGCAGAGAAGTAAATCATAGATATAATAAGAGCCGAAGCATTATTTTACTATCTACTGTTTCAAATATTTTTAACAATTTTACCGTCACCACTATAGAACAGAATTATGATCGTATGATATTAATTCTCTCATAATAGATCGAACCTCCAATGAATCTTGATTTATTCTACCCGTCGGAACCGCAGGTAACCCGTACTTATCTGTCAACAATCTAATAATATCCGAGGAAGATTGGAGTGAAACCCGCAGCCCTTCAGTTGTTGGAGTTATTAAAAATGCAGTCTCAGGTATTTCTTTGTTGTCAACTCTCTCTTCCCACTTATTTAATTTTTGTAACGAAGACTCAATTATCTGCAATAATGAAACCATTAAATGTCATAAATGGGAAACAGTAATTTATAATGCTTATAATTGTCAATTATCAATCGCCAGAAGATTAATAAATGTAGTTACTTTGAAGTCATTATTATTAGGAAGTACTCCTCGACTCGCGTGTCGATTCAGAGGATCAAACATTTGGTTTATCCATAAACACAAATCTAGGGTTGAGCGGATCATTAACAGCATATTTTTGTAACGCATTAGCTACCGATTGACTGAATATCTAAAAGAAAAAATTGATATAAATTTACTGACGAACAATAAAGTTAAAAAATAAATTTTCAATTTACTTGTACAGCGAGTCTAACTCTCATTTTCGAAGAGCTATTCAAGTTCAAATGCTCATAGTTTATTTTTGGACACATTCGTAGTTTACCAGGAAGTTGACTGTCTTTCTCATACATATCCTTGAAATGTTGCCACTCGATACAAGGCTTATCAGGATCTATCTGAATAAAAATAAGACAATAAATAATTACTGTATTCTGATAATCACTGATAATCAAAAGAATGTGACGTACCTGATAGCTCCCGTTGTTTTGATAAGATGTGGAGTATCAGAGAATGCAAAAATTTTACGGTCTGCATCACTTGGATGTTTAAAATAATTCTTAAAATTATGTCTACGACCACTCATTCCCAAAATACTCCAACATTTTCGATTTGTTGCTGCGCCATCAGTGATAACACCATGAATTTTAGCTCCAGACTTCTCCAATAAAATTATTGCTTTCACAATTAGCTGTGACAAAACTTGACCAGTTACAGGCCCATGAGATCCAAAAACAGCTATAGGTTGAGTATAGGTATCGTATAAAGGTTGAAACATCAATACTAAACCATGATTAGCTTTGTCATTCATTGTAACTACTTTTGTGCTTTCTTTGCCAAAATCTTCTAATCCAACATATATAAGAGTTTGAGAACGAACGCTAACACTTTCGCGACAACCAATTTCATCCAGTAATAATAGTCCATGTTTATTAACTTCCTCTTTTTTACTTAAAAAACTTGCAAATGCTTCAAAAAACTTAGAATCGAAACCGCGTTGAGTATTGATGACTGCAAGATTTCTGAAAAAAACGTGGACAATTATATATTTATACCGTTTCTTATTGACGAGATTAATAAAAAAAATCATAATTTACCTTCTCATTGTGCTAACACATGGCAGCGGCAGAATATTATTGTCACGAATAAAATTATAACCCGATACAGACCGCATGTACAGTAGCATACATAACATCAACCAGTTTTCCGAATATCTTCGGCCTGAAGACTTTTTACAATGCGAAGTTTTTAATATTTTTTGGACGATATCACATTGATTTTTAGCAACGTCTTGAGAACGTAACTGTTTAAATACACCATCTTCAGATAAACGGGACATTTCAAGCTGGCAATTTTTTAAATTTTTTCGTAGTTTCTGATTCGCTATCCACAACTTTTTTTTTTGTTCCACAGACCGATTTAATTTTTGCTTTAATTTATTTACATAAGCATTTCCAGACCATATTGTTTTGGGACCTACATGAATTTCTTGACCTTGCAATTTTTTATTTACCAAATTGATCTCATGACGTTTTCTTTTCTTTACTTAGGCTCTTTTAGCATTTTGACATGAATGACATTGAATTGAATAACATAATAAAGTACATCTTTCGTGCCTAATTATATTTTTTTTATCAGTATACAATAGAGCAGATTTTTCGTAATCTTGAAGTCTAGATATAGCAGTACCTGTACAAACTTTTAAAGCATGCATTTTCAGTATGTATTTTTCTAGCTCTTGAATACTTGTAATACTATTCTTTACGCTAATGTACGAAGAATCTACTAAAGGTTTCTCTAGTATGTGTGTATGTAGTTTTAATGTTGAGTCAACAATTACTTCTTTTAAATTAAAACTATAATACTTTCCATTGACCATTTCGCAGCTTACAAAAGAAAAACTAATAAGAGATTCTCCATTATATGTGATATTAGTACGCATCCAGGAAGCTGGTAAATTCATATCACATGATAATAATGTATAAAAATTAAGATTTTGCAATATATTGCAACTATTGTAAATCTGGACAGAACTTGTAGTAATTTCCTGTCTTTCAGTACTTGAATCAAGTTCAGAAAATTTACTAACTTCTATGGTGTCAAGTGTGTTACTTGTACTAATATATTCACTTATTTCCCTTTCTTCTGGTATACTGCTGATTACAGGAGATTCACTAACTTGTGGACTGATACGAATAGATTTAGAAATATTGTCACCTTCATCAGTAGCAGGTATTATTTCAGTCCAAGGAAATAAACTTGGTACAGTGTTAGGTGCTAATCGTGGACGGCGATATGGGGACTAAAATTATTCACAAATTATTTAATAAGATATACTTTATCGATATTTATCAAAAGTAAAAATAAAATTTACTTACCACACCAAGTACATTTCCGTCAGAATCTAACAATTGTCGAGTACGAATAATATCTCCAGAAAGAAAATGTTTCTAACAAACCACTTGTGTTTTTGAAACCAGAGTATTTGGTCGTTTTATTGCAATTTGCCACTTTTGTTTTAATTCATTATCTTTCGGAACAGTAAAAAAATGAACTTTTTCAAAATTACTTTTATAACCTGAGGTACATCCTGGTACCAAACAACCCGGCATTTTTATTATGTCAGTAAATTAAATATTTTTATAATTTAATTATTTTATTCACATTAAGCTTTGAACTTATTTATGTTATTAAATTTTTAGCTGGCATAAAACTTAATTAATGCTTTAAATAATCAACGAAAACAATTTTTATAGAATAATTACAATTATATGATAAATATTTAAGACATATAATAAAAACACATACAGCAAACAGCTGTCGTGCAACTAAACTACCAGCGCCACCCAAAGGTACTAAAATCACGCGACACACATGGTAGCTCTTTTCAGTCCTGCTCGCATTTAAGCCCCAGGGGGCTGGACAAAACTACGTTGATTCCCGAAAAAAAATTTTTTATACGCCCTTATGGCTTTTCACCGGAACCTTTTGCCGGTATACGCCCTTATGGCATCTGGAACGTGATATATTTTAAATATTTTTAATTGTTTCTATATGGCAATTTGTGTTACGTGAAAAAAAAAGTTTTAATTTTCTATTTATGATTTTGAAAAAAAAAAAAAAAAAAAAATTTGTGTTCGTTTAAATATTAAGCGTTAATTAAAATATTAATAGTATAGAACTACGAGTACGTCCTACATGAACCTCTCCAATAAACACGTTATGATACATATTTATAATACACTCTACTAATACAATTTATAAGTATTTCTAAATAAAGCAAATATACTACGTAAGCCTGAGACAATCTCTATGAAAAAGAACTGAATAACTTTAGAATAACTATGTAATGATGTGATACATCTTATAAAAAAGATCTCATAATATAATATACGTTAAAGAATAATAATTTAAATTTTAATAAGAATATTACATCATGTAGGTAACTTCTAAGTACTTAAAAAATATGTAAAATTAAATATTGCTGTCAAAAAATACATTGGATACTAAATGAATAATAATAGTGTTGTATTAATTGTTACTCTCCAATTACCAATATTATAGAATATACATTTAATAATATTTATAAATATAAATATAAATATTTAATGTAGCGCTACGGGCGCGCAATGCGCGCAATGAATATCTAGTAATAGTAAAACTTAAAAACTGATCAGTGATTAATTGTTCATATGCAACAAAACGGTATAATGATTTAGATAATTATTAACAAATATCAGTATAGAGAGTTAGGTATTAGCGTGGTAGCTAGGTTGGGGTTGGATCGAAGTCTGACCAATATTTTCGGTATTTTCGCGTGACTCGTTTATTCCCACTCTTTTCCGGGACTCCACCGCCAAAAATTAAGAAAACTCAACTCAGTGTTAGTAACGAGGGGTCTTGGGCAGTAAGTTGAGGGCTGGGAAGATAAAGGCAATTTGCATAGTGTCAACGTTGAAAAGCTTTTTTTTTTTCAGAAAATTGCATTGTTACTGTTCTTCAACCCTTTGAAATATATGAGTTCTAATTCAGCCAACATTCGACAATTGATAACTATAACAATCGATTTATTCATGAGCATATCGATTAGGACAATTTTTCAAAGTGATGATGGCGTGTATTTACGTTACCTGTAAGAGCCT
Source organism: Cotesia vestalis (assembly GCA_000956155.1). NCBI lineage: Eukaryota > Metazoa > Arthropoda > Insecta > Hymenoptera > Braconidae > Cotesia > Cotesia vestalis. Next base: position 46,095 of record JZSA01007030.1, on the reverse strand, counting down.
TTATTTCTGAAATTTATTAAATTTGTTATTCAAGCTGCAATTTTAAAATTAAATTTTTGTTCAATAAAAAACCATCCCTCTAACCTACCGGGAGATTTTCAAGCGTTCTCAGCTTAAAAAAACGAAATTGGCTACTGACCGTGACAATATTCACAACATTCATACACAATATTTACTATTCGTTGAAGAGCTATCTTTCAAATTTAAATCAAAAGATGATCTAACATTACAGCTAGAAATCACTACAAAATAATTGATTGTGAGGCCATCCAATGAGTGTGTAAAATATAAGATTTTTCTGATGCATGTCGGTGATGTGAATGAAATATATATATATATATATATATATATATATATATATATATATATATATATATATATATTATCAGGATATTTGTTTTAGCAAAACATAATAAGCGAATTGTAGTTGGTTAAGTTAATTTAATTAGTTAGTTGATCATTATCTTGTACATTCACATCTTCAATTTAACTCTTTTCTTTAATCACGAAATTCTATAAAATGGAGTTTTTTAATTTTGCATTTGTAAGTCGTCATTGCAGTGATTCTAACAAGTATCCCTTGATATTGTACTCGACAAATTGATGAATTACGTCAAGCTACAAATGTCGAGCACACGGACCTTATATATATTAGCATGGTTTAATTTTGTCCAGTGTATTCTTATAAATTTTAAACGTATAAAAAAAAATTGAGGTACGACTTCGTTCAATTACTCACCGACTACATCTAAAAAACCGTATTGAGTTTTTGCTGTTGCTGTATTTATTTGACACATATATTTCCCTTTATCATCTTCGTGAACGTTGTTAATATGTAAATACCACGTTCTATGCTTGTCATGAGTAACAGATATTCTTGGATTCCTTGTAATTACATGATTATGTACAGTTAATATAGCACTCTTGTCAAACAGCATCCACGCCACCTGCAAAAACAATTTATTATTCATTATTATAAATCTTTTTTGACACCAATCCAGTTATTGGAGCTGTAACAGAATGAATTTACCCTGTATCGATAAGTCATCGGAAATAGATTATAGTTCGACGCAGCACTGGCGCGTCTCGGTCTTCGGGACCTTTAGTAGTAATTAAGAGGGGGAAATTATTGGTAAGCACACGAAAGCCGGTAAGTGCACCGAACAAAAGAGATTCGACAGCTGACTCAGTCAGTCACAGAATAAAATGTCAAGGTAATTATCCCATCGCGCGTTGTATATTGGAACACAGCGATAAATTAAACTATTTATAATCCTTTATTATTCATAGATACTAATACGCACTGTACTTCTAGAAAAAATTTATTTTTGACTGACATTGAACGAGTTGGATCCCCGGAGTAATTTCACGAAAGACCAGAAGCTCAAGCGAATTTTCCAGATCGAGACGTAGGAAACGAAATTACGCAACGAGCAGTTTTTACCAGGTACCAAACTTACTCCGTGGGCGGGAAATGGACCGCGGTTTGCACTTGATTCACTTCGCCTCTTCTAAATTTATTTATATACCATTCATTTATTTAATCAATTAATAACTATTAACATTCGCAAGTTTGGACTGAGTTATTTTCAAGGGAGTTTATACCCGAAAGTCATTTAGTCAACCTTGAGGTGAAAGATCATTTGTGACATACGTAGTGAGAAATTTTAATTAACCAATAATTAATCAAATCAATCTATTTGACATCTGAATTTGTTTATTAATTGAGTCAATTTTTGGAAATCATTTTACTTGATAATCTTTTGTAAAATAATTTATTACATATTTATTTCTGAATATTACGACTCGTTATGTTGAATTATTGATTTTATCAAATGCGAATTATTGATGAAAGTTAGTTTAAGAGTTATTCAAAATTGAGTTCTTAAAATTGTTGTTGGAATTGAATTAAATTCTTGCATATTAATTTATTTTATTGAACTTGAGCTCGTAAATTATTAGATAAATGAATTTCCTATAATTATTGAGAATTAATTGTTTCTAATTATCAGCGTTGATATTAAGTCCAGGAATTTACAGTCATTGAACGTTCAGGAATTTTATAAGAATTCGGTTATAATTAATTCATTGTCGTCGTTGATTATTAAAATTGGAATTGATAATGGAGATTAATTTTATTTATCGAGTATTATAGAATTAGCTTATTAATTTGAAAATATTATTTAATTAATAACTGATGACTGAATATTTTAGTTGAAATTTTTAACATTGAGCATTAAATTTGTAACAAATTTTGAATTAATGAAATAAAATTCAATTTAGCAAAATTTGGGTTATGTGTGTAAAGATTTGTACGGGTTATGTGTGATAGAGAGTGTTAATAGTGTTAAGCATTGGTAGTCCGGTGGCGTTAAATCAAGTTACAAATATGTGAAAAATTGTAGTTTTGTTAGTTTTTGGTAGTCCGGTGGACTTGTAATTCCAAGTTTAGTTTTAGGACAGGTTTGGAAGACCGTTTGTTAGAAAAAGCCCATTAGTTTTAGGACAGACGTGGGAACCCGTTTGTTAGAAAAAATCCAACTAGTTATAATCAGGTTGTGGGAGACCGTTGGTTAGAACATTCCAGCTAGTCATTGTATTGTCGTTTGGAAAGGTATCTTTGTAAATATCGTTTGTCTCGCAGTAAATTTCTCTGCGTCACTAGATAATAAGTTAATTATAGTGTGTGTGAGTGAGCGATGTTACGATGCTGACGAGCACCGTAGTTCGGTTCCACTCGGGAGACTTCGGCAACGCATCAATATGGCGACTGAAGTGTATATAAGCGCAAGAATACGCGCGGGCAATAGCTTAGATCATCTGACCATCATCAATACTAGATCTATTGAGGAAATACGCATATAGCGACCAATTTGGTCTTGTATTACCTCGAGCAATTGGAATCATTGAGACCCAACTTTTTGCCAGTTTTTGTGACAAAACTGTTTGATAGGGTTTTGAATCAGTGATCTCCAATTGCGGCTCATTAACAGTTTGCCTATTTCTTCAAATAGTTTGATATAGTTTGCCTATTTCTATGAATAGTTTGATAATAGTTTGCCTATTTCTATAAATAGTTTGATATAAGTTTGCCTATTACTTTGAAATAGTTTGATACACTTCCGATCGCCCCGAGTTTGCCTATCTCCTAGAAAATAGTTTGATTTAGATCGTTTGAGACCGTTTTGCCTATTTGTCGTTAAAATAGTTTGATTAAAACCATCAATCAGTATACTGTAAAATACTGATTGACTCCGAGTTTCGAGTGAATGATATCAGTTCGGTACCAGTAGTATTAATAATTTATTTTATCTATTTTGGTCAATAAAATAAGTTATTCAAATATAAATTCAGTGAGTTCTTTATATTTGTGCTACTACACTCCAATCCAGTAAAGAAAGAGTGTATTCACGAGGACAACCAAATCCAGACCAGGTCCGCTCCAGTCCAACCAGGAAGCGTCCACCATCTCCAGGAACCGGCATATTAGACCAACTACATTAAGTATTGGTGTCGTAAGTTTAGTTTGTAAGGCCAGTTCGAGGTAACCATAGTTAAGTTGGCAATAATATCCTGATTTAGCCGAGGTGAATCCACGATATTTGAAACGAGACCCTGAAACCGCTGCTAACCCACTCCCAAATGATACTCATTTATCTCTCAGAGATTATTATCTATTTTCTGAGTAACCACATCGTTTCGGCGATTAAAATTGTTGATTTTGTTATTGTTAATAAATACTGATCAGATTCTTAATTAATCATTTATCACTCAACAGCACCTTCCTCCACTCTTTTTAACCCTAGGATAAGTTTTCTCAGCTCTGGACCGGTTCCAGGAACAGTGATAATAACCTGGTGGCACCCTATTAATTATTCTGCTTGTTTTCCATTTTTAGTTTTATTAATTGATTGGGGGTCAATTGGACAGAGGTAAAACTGTAACAGAGCATAGTAATGTAGAAAAATTGGAAATAATCGAGAAAACGGTTTATTCTACAAGTTTTCCCAACAACTTTCTGCTACATATGGACTCTTCTAACATATTGAAATGACCAGTTCACACTATCGGACTTGAAATTCTAAAGAAGTTGGTAGCTTCTTTTATTTATTTATTATTATTTAATTACTTATTTTTAATTTTAATTCCGGCACATTCTATCGAGATGCAGAACACCTGTGCATAGAATCAGAATAAACAAAAGTGAAAGAAAGTTAAGTTTGTGATACCATATATAAAAATACCCTTTATGAAAATATATACAAAGTCTTCTAATATCATACAAGAAAAAAATACAATAATTGAGTTAAATTAAATCGAATTTGCAATAATCCACAAAGTTATCTTTTTGTAAATACATTTAGGTTTGACATTCAGATTTTTTAGATTCAACGGTAGTTTACAATTGTATTTAATTCCAACATAGTATGCATTTCTAAGTTTATTGATGGTTTTATTTTAGATAATATTAGCTATCTAGTTCTCGTATTTGACAATTTTTCCGCAAATAACTTTGTACAACCCAAGAAGTAGTATGTAATACAATTGGCCATGAAAGCCTGCTTTATATTTAACAGTGTTATAAGTTCATTAGTTGTATTTATTTTATAAATGAGTCAGTTCTGTAAAGAGATAATAGGCTTTGTAGAATCATTGTATGCTCCTCTCTAGGCAGTGAGACTATAGTTCATAATACTCTCAAAAAGAACATGGTATATTGATTTGAGAGCATCAGGCTGAAGCGAATAAGCTAATTTATAGAATAAAAATGAGAAATACTTTAATTACATAATTAAAATTAATATAATTTATGTGACTAGTATTTTCAGATTTCTCACCTATCTTTGTTACTAACAAATCGCCATAGTTTTTTCCTATTGTTAGAATATATTTTTGTTATTACTTTCATGATTATGTTTTGCTAATTAAATCAGCTTGTTGAGTATTTTACAGAACGAGTTTGAAACGGGATTTCGTTTGCTCGTTGGTCGCCCATTTTATTTATTTAAGGGCGCCACTGGATTTTTGGACTCAGTATCCAGAACTGGACCAGAACATGGAGTATAGGTCAGGGTCGTGAGAGATTGCTGAAAGGAATCAAAAGTTAAACATGGAAATTCGTTTTACAAAATTATTTATTTATCCATTCCTTCTTACAATTAAAATAAAGGCCGATATAACAATGTATAAGAATTCTCAGGGCAAACACATTCACACTCAACTCACATACGGTTATATTTCGCGCTGTCTAGCTGACCCTCACGTCGCTGTTGTGCCCGCTGTTCACTAGACCCTCAGACTACTCTATCTACTTCGCGCTGTCCACCGGACCCTTACGCTACTCTATCTTAGTTCACGCTGTCCCACGAACCCTCACGTCACTGTGCTGGACCCTCACGTTACTACACACGCTGTCCACACAGCGCACGCTATCCCATGGACCCTCACGTTACTCTAAAAGATCTACCCCGAAGCCAGAGGAGTATACCATTAAACCGAGGTAGACTCTTTACGCACACAACCACACCAATTATAAATTCCATAATAATAACAATAATACAATAAATTATTTCCCATTACTAAAATAATTCCATTCTTATTTCCTAATTATCGTTCCTAAATTCCTATTTTCATTTTCCGATTTCCTAATTATAATTATCCTAATTACTTAATTACTGCCGTGTTCTTGATATTACATCAGTAATTATTTAATTCCAAGTGTTCCTTATAACTTGAATTAATCCTATTTTCCAAATTCGATAAATTATTAAATAATTTTTTTTTCCAAGTTAATTTAGTTTTGATAATTGAGTAACCTTAATTATTGCGTAAATTATTTTCATTTAATTTAAGCTATTTATTTCATCCATTTTGAACCGTGAAATTGGGCTAAAATTATTTCCTTTGTAAATGTAAAATTATGACAAAAGTATTTCCAGTGTAAGCCGAAAAAATTTAGTTTCGACCTTGAGAAGGTTTTATACTGAGTTTTAGCGTGTGATAAAATGGTTGACTGTCTTTCTCGGTCTTGCGTCCTTGTCGCACAGATTTTGATGATTTCTTTTTCAAACGAAATTCACAATTATTTTATTCTTTACTTCTAACTAATTAATTTGAACAAGCTGTTACGTTCCCGTTGAATTTATAATATTTAATTAAAATTTTAATTCAAAAATTTTAACTGTTTCGTTGGTGATGAATAAAATCAATCATCAGCGAAGTAACGGAAATCGCTTGTGATAAGAGAGTCGCTGGGCTCTAGCCTAAACATCGCAGGGGCTGGACTCCGACGACTTCTCTAGGGTAACCTGAGATGCAACGTTGTCAATTTTATTAATTTTTATAATTATTTGTACTCTGGATGCAAATCCAGAGCAGTCAGCCGACAAACATCTTAGGCCCCGGACGTATGTCCGAAGACTGACTGACTCCACCTAAATTATTAAGTTTTACAATATATTTTAACCAACGAAATTTTGTTGATTTATTTCTAATAAAACCATTCATAAAATTCATATAATTTCGAGAGAGGGTCTAGTGACAAGGCCCACTTGGAGTCTGTCGACTACCTAACGCGGCTAAACATAGAAAAAATTAAAATTAAATATCTTAAATTTTGAGAACGTAACACAAGCATTTTAACTATTATTAACTGATTCTAATTTTTACTTCTATTTTATTTTCATAATTCAAATTTTATTGCTAATTATTTATTGAACTATTTTCGGATTTTAATTTAATTTTGCTTCTGACGATTTTTACTAAACTTTTCACTGAGAGATTTTAATGAATAATTTTAGTGTTGATTAAATAATTTTATCTTAAATAATTTAAATTTCGGTTAACTCAATTCCAATTTTTCCTGGCTTAAGCCAAATCATTAATTACACAATAGCTAATAATTTTTATTTTACACACGACATAAGGATCTGAAATTAATAACTCGAAATATGTTCCTGGTATTATCAACCCAGATAGGCCTATGCGTAAAATAATTAACCTGACTAGGTCGAAGTAATTTTCCCTAACAAATTAATTAATAACCCGAAATAGGTCCTGGTTTTATTAATTAACTGTTTTATAATTTTTACAATTTTGATTCTAACCCTGGCGGTTTCGGCAACACGGTGAAAGCACAGTCGATTAACGGTTGTTTCACGGTCGTTTCACCGTATAAAGTCCGTTGTTACCGAGCGAGTTGTCAGTCTGCATCGGATACAGTTGTGAACGATATTCACTGTGAATTAACAAAATATATACGGTGCAAACGCAAGTGAATCTACGATGTTATGACCGACACCGTACGCTCAATATACTGTCGAAATACGGTGATTTTACGCTACTGTCACGGACAATAAAATAAAAAAAATACTTCGGACAGTATATACCGGGACTCGAACCCGGTTCATCTGGTAGCGCGCCCGAAACTTTACCAGTTAGGCTATCTGCAACGTTGCTCGCAATGTTAGATTCAGTGACATTATAAGGTGTCAAAATTAAGTCATTTTTTGATTGTACAGATAAAAACAGCTTAAATAAAGTTATATTTTTTCCATGACTTCATAATAATAATCGTAATAAATAATTAAAATTTTTTATGATTACGAAATTCTTAATTTCGAAATTACGGTGAAATTATTAACTGTATAAAAAAAGATCTGGAAAAGAAATTGCTAAAAAAAAGTATCTCATCATAATTTTTCTTGATAACAAATAATTTTTCCGTAATTTCGAAATTAAAGTTTTCATCTAAAAAAAAAAAAAAAACTCAAATAATTAATAAAGAATTCAAATTTTGGAATTACGGTGAAAATATTTAACGTGCAGAAAATATGTTTATAGTTAAGTTGAAACTAAATTATAATTTATTAAACAATATTGATTATTATATTTTTCACAATCAAAAAGTATTATAGTTTCTCATTTAAAACTATATATAATATAATAAATTCTATATAATAAATTCTATTAACGCAAACTAATCAAGTGGAATCATTTTATTATTGCAATGCCTTTATGTAACTCTAAATATATAAGCACTTTTTCATTGTTGACTAGTAAAACATTCCTGACTTACCGACATTATACGCTCGTTTCACTTACAAACTACCGTGCAATGACAGACGATTGATCGATGATCTACGATTTTTACTTAAGTAAAAAATCGGAAAAGTCAAGTGAAAATTTGATTTTTCGAAGAGTGAAGTATGACAACTATACAGAATAAAAATCATAAAGTAACAGTGAAAATTGTTCACAACTATATTCATCGTTCACTGTCAAACGACGGTCGTTCGACAGTCAAGTGACGGTTATTCGACGATAATTTGTCTACACTGTGAATTGACGGTGCTTTCACCGTCGTTTCACGATCATACTACCGTGACCACGAATCCGCCAGGGAAATTTTATTTTAATTTATAAAATACGTGATTGTGACCGAACGCAAAATGGCGATGACCTTCAGCCGACATAAGGCCTGGCTGACGCCGCAAACCCGAGAAATTAATCAGACATGATTCTTGCACCTGGAGTTATTTCGCTTTTCCTCAATTTTTATCAGCAATCACTCGTCGCTGCCCTCCTTGTTGACTTTTTCGGCGTACAATTCGCGGTTTATTTCTAAAATTAATCTTTTTTAATTCGCGAGTTAAATCACTAATCACATTTTGTATTTTGTGAATAAGTGAGTTAAAAATCCTTCAGGATCTCCAACTTCAATGAGTGAGGATCAATTGAATTGTTTGCTTAGAGTAGTAAGATATGTATAGTCTTATAAGAATCTACTATAGTATGAGTGATTGCCTTGAAATCAAGTGAAACAAAAATAAAAAAATTTAGGAAAACGGTTGACCCTAAAGGCCATCTCTACAACTTCCCGCTAATTCCGTTAATACATGGCCGTTTTTTTTTTAGCTCTTCGAGCTAAAAAATACAATCGGTGTGTTATTTTGAGCTCTTCAAGCTCAAAAAGATACCTTTTCTGTGCTTTTGCGCTCTTTGAGCTTAAAAGTCTGACAGAAATTTCATAGAACGCTATTTTTTGGATTTTTAAACCGCAATAACTTTGAAATGAATGAACTGACTTTTACGCAGTTGGCGGCATTCTACGCAGTTTTTTAAATATAATACATACATGTATTATATTTACATGTATACATACATGTGTAACGGTCTATCCTTCAGCTCTTAAGCTCGTCGGATGCCAGGGTCAATTTTAATGAAGAATATTTTTTATTTAAAATATAAAATTATTAAGAATTAAATAATACTAGTAATTAATTAATTAACTGCCTTGTTATTAACAAAATTTATTTATTTATTTTAAATAATAAATTATAAATATTTAATATGGTTTAACAAAAATCGAATTCAAATTATTAATGTTTTATAAAAAAAAATAACTAAATAATTAAATTACAAAATAAATCACTAAATACAAATATTAATTTTTAAATAGTAATTAGAATAATTAACAATGGCTTTAAATTAAGATTTTAAGAGAACTTAAATCTATACAGTCGGTAAAACAGTTTGTCTAGTAATTAATTGTGACGATCGGTAAGCTAGTTTTCGGATCCCGGTATTACCATTCATTGCTAACACGAGCTAATATTTTCAAAGCTAATATCTCAACATCCTGGTGACTCGCCGTCACCCAGAATTCCTAACCTCTACCCCGGTACAAGCGGATAGGATCCTTCTTGCACCACCTACACGGTATAGTCCACCAAAGTACCCTTACAGAAGGTCCGAGTACTGGGAATACGGTTAATTATGGATCAATGTGTAGCCAGCGCAACACATTAACCAATAATTAATCGGTTACTTTGAATCAAACTTACCTTACTATTATCCCAGCGGACCAGAGCAAGGAAGATTGATCGAGTTTTAAATCCAGCGACTTAACACTCACAGGTACAATCCGTTGAAGGAATGGTTTTCCCCGTCATAATTTTTCGCTTATAAAAGTAAGGAATAAGAATCGTCAAACGAACAGTTCAGCATTTCCGGCGCGCTCTAGCGGAAGGATGGGAATTAAAATGATTAGCGCAAGATTTAAATAATTGTGTCCGTTTATGTCAAAAAGTTTTGTTACATAATTAATTATTAATTAAAAATAAACAAGAAATTAATAACATAGTTAGTTATAATAAAAATTAAGTTTCTTTACATCCTCCTTTCCTGGATAGAAAAGTGATGAACTTGGTTTATCACTTTTCGTCTAGTTGAGCTGGCCCCGGGGAGCTGCTGGTTTCAAATTTGGGCAGAAAATCTTTCAAATATTTCCTAGTCGGTTTTTTAGTAGTTCGGTTTCTAGTCTGGTAGATTTTGAACACTTGTTGATTTCGGTCGTAAGCATGGAAGGTTCGACGTCGTTGACGTGGTCCCAGGGGTCTTTCATCTACTTCTTCTAATGGGCGGATGACTTCTTTTAATCGTTCCATGGCGGTTCTTATTTTTGTAGGTGGTTCAAATAATGAGGCTTCTAGTGCAGAGATTGGTGGAACTTCATTCAATTCTGGGGTTGGGTCACAATCCATCCAGTTGAGTCGGAGTTCTTGTAATGGGCTGTGTGGTTTAATGGGATCAATGGATACGGTTTTTGATTTGGTTTTGGGTGGTGAATTTTCTTTAACAGACTGGATTGATGATGGTTTACTAACTGAAGACTGACTAACTGAAGACTGTTTAACTAAAGACTGACTCACTGAAGACTGATTCACTGAAGATTGACTAACTACAGACTGTTGACCTGAAGACTGATTCACTGAAGACTGTTTAACTGAAGACTGTTTGACTGAAGACTGTTTGACTGTAGACTGTTTGACTGTAGACTGATTAACTGAAGATTGATTAACTGAAGACTGATTAACTGAAGACTGACTCACTGATGACTGTTTAACTGTAGATTGTTTAATTGCCAGGTTTTAAGGGGTCATAAGGTTCCACTGGAGTTCGTGCTGGAACTCGTATTTTATAATTTACTTTCGCAAAGTCAGGTATCTCTTTATAACCGAATTCGCAACATTGTCCCGGACTAACCGCGCCAAATAATTTGAATTCTTTTTCTATTTTGAGTCGAGTTTTACGAATTTGTGTTGGAGTGTGGTGACAGGAAATCATGCTGATGGAAAAGTGTTCTGGATGTGGTAGGTTTTTGCATTTTTCTGAAGCCAATTGTAATAATTCGATTTCCAATACTACATCTAATTCTTTTTTCTTGAACTCCTTGATTCTAGGTTATAGTAATAAATAAAAAAAATAATGTTTACAGATATATAAATTGAATGATTTATGAAAACAAGGCAGATAAGTCATCAATGACTAGATTAATTATATTTTTAAGGTTAATTTGTTTGTATGTCAAGAGTCGTTCATTAAGTATAAAAAGTTTTTAAATCTTTGATATGAACAGTCTGCGTTTTTCCTTCTTCATTGATTTCGAACATGGCCGGTCCAATAATTTTAGTGATAGTGTGACCAGAGGTATACTTGTTAGCTAATTTATTTGAAAAATTATCCATTGCTGAAGAAAGGTTATGTTCTTTTTTACATACTAAATCCCCAACTTGTGAAGTCCAAGTTTTATGGCGTTCATTATAATATTTACTTTGTTTATCATATGCTCTAGCTAAATTAACTTGAACTAATTCTATTGTTTCATTTAATGTCTTAACTGTTTCTTAAATACTACATTCTTTATCTAACCGGTGTGTTTGAGAATAGAGAGACACTGGGGGTTTAATTTCTCTTCCATAATTTAAGTATGCTGGAGTAAATTCTGTAGAATCGTGTCGTGCAGTATTATATGCGAAGGTTAGTTCAGGTAGAAGTTTATCCCAGGTCTTTTGGTTCTTTTCAACAAATTGAGCTAGCATAGTTCCTAATACGCGATTTGTACGTTCAACAAGGTTACATTGGGCCGAATATGGTGGTGTTTTTATATGTTTAATATTGTATTCTTTTAACAAGTTAGTAAATTCCTTACTGATAAAAGGTGTACCGTTATCAGTCATTACTTTCTCTACGCGTCCAAATCTTAATAATACTCGTTCTTTTAGTGCTCTGGTAACTGCAGCAGCAGTTTGTTGTCGGAGGGGTTAAACCTCAATCTACAGTAAATTTATCTTGCATTACTATTGCGTAAGACATCCCATTAGATGAACGAGGCTTAGGTCCGATAATATTCACTGAAATAACTTCCCAGGGTTGTGTAGCTTGTAAAGTTCCCATAATACCAGCGGTAGGTTTTTTTTGGGGGGCTTATATTCTTGACACTTTTCGCATTTTCTTACATAATCAGTTATTTCTGCACGCATTTTTGGACAATAGTATGATTTAGAAATCCTCGCGATTGTTTTGGCGATCCCTAAATGACCAGCCGTTGGTTCGTCATGATTTTCTTGTAAAATTTTTTCTCGATTTGATTTCCTATCGCATAGTTTCCAGGTATCACCACGATCCGAATAATCTAAACTATGATATGCATGCCGATAGAGATTATTGTTAATAATACGAAATTCTGGATACTTTTGAGGTTGAGTTTCTACTCCCGCTTTGACTTGATCATACCAATCATCAAGTTTTACATTAGCAATTAATATACTAGAATCTACTGTTTCTTCAATGTTACTGGTACTGCTAGTTTCTTCGTTTTTAGATAAAGCGTCAGCTACTTTATTCCATTTTCTTTTTCGGTAAATAATATCAAAATCAAATTGCTGCAGATAGAGACCCCATCGAGCCACTCTACCTGTAGGGTTTTCGATTGTTTTTAACCATTTAAGGGATTGATGATCTGTCATAACTATAAATTTATACCCTTCCAAATATGGTCACATTTTGTCAATTCCCCAGACTACGGCTAGACATTCTTTTTCGGTTACAGAATAATTTTGTTCTGCTTTATTCAATGTTCTACTTGCATACGCGATAACGCATTCTTTATTATTTTGGACTTGTGTTAATACAGCACCTAGTCCTGTGTTGCTTGCGTCTGTTTGTAATGTAAACTGTAGGTTAAAATCCGGTGGAACTAGTATTGGAGCTGTTTGAAGTTTTGCTTTCAATCTTTCAAACGCGTTTTGTTCGTTTTCTTCCCATCTCCAACGTTTTCGTTTTTGGAAAAGAGAAGTTAGGGGTTTAGTTAAATCTGCGCAATTAGGTATGAATCGGCGATACCAAGATATCATTCCCAAAAATTGACGCAATTCTTTTACGGTTTTTGGTTGTTGAATTTCTTGAATTGCCCGTACTTTTTCGGGATCGGTACTAATACCTTCCTCAGTAATTACATGGCCTAGATATACAGTCTGGTCTTCTAGAAAACGGCTTTTATCAAGATTAATTTTCAGGTTTGCTCTTTTGAATCGAGTAAAAATTTCGCGCAGGAGTTGCATATGATGTTCGAGAGTTTCGCTGACAATGATTATGTCATCAAGATAGACTACTACATATGGTTCCAAATCTGCGCCAATAATTTCGGACATTGCTTGTTGAAAAGTTGCTGGAGCGGAGTGATGGCCAAACGGCATCACACGGAACTGGTATAAACCGCGACCGGGAATCGTGAACGTGGTTATTGGTTTACTAGCTTCATCTAGAGGGATCTGCCAATAACCACTTTTTAAATCTATTGTAGAAATTACCTTGGCAGTTTTAAGTTTATCTAAAGATGCATTTATAAACGGTAAAGGAAATGCGTCTTTTTCGGTTACAACATTTACATTACGGAGATCTACGCAAAATTTAAGTTTGTTATTCTTTTTCCGGACTACAACAACAGGAGAGCTCCATGGACTGTTAGATGGTTCAATGATACCATCTTTTAACATTTGGTCTATTTCATTATCAATGATTTCTCGCATAGCTGGATTACGAGGATAATAACGAGCTTTGATTGGTTCTACGTTAGGTTTAAGTTTAATTTTATGAACAGTACAGGTAGCAACACCACTAAGTTGTATATTTTCTTGTATACGTTGATCAATTTCTTCACGCGCATCATTTAAGGTAAGATCATTGTATTCTTCAACAGTAAAGTGATTAATTTGATTTATTATTTGATAACCGAGTTTTGATAAATTATCTATGCCTAGCAGCATATCATTTAAAAAGGTAGTTAGGATATGAAAGGGCAAATCATGTTGTTTTTGATTATGTTCCACGGATAATAAAACAGTTCCTACTGTATAAATTGGACTATTATCTAGTGTTGACCCGGACGTTGTATTTGAATCATAATATTTATACCAATGGTTTTGTTGTAAGAAATTCCATAATTTTAGAGATATTATTGACGCGGTTGCTCCAGTGTTCATGAGTGCATGTACAGTAAGTGATTCTATTCGTATGTCTGTATGCGGCCGGTTATCACTAATGTTTATTGGTTTTGTAAAGAATTGTCCGGCCCCGTTTTCGAATTTTGTTGATTGGTTGTTCCTGGATCGTTTCTGGGACGGCTCGCGGAAATCAGGTCGACCCTTTCCTAGTTTCCCGGATAAGGACAAGAACAATCGTGTGAAAAGATATCAAGAGTCCCACATAGTGAACAAAATTATACCGATTTGTTTTGGTATTGACTACGGAACGCATGTGTCCCCGTTGACGACATCTCCAACAGCATTCCTTCCAGTTGTATTCATTGATTATTAATGGAGGGTTTTTATTGATTTGATTGTAGGAGGTTTATACGATTTTTCTTGCGCGAGTATTTGTTCGTATTCTCCGGTCAGTTTGATTAATTCTGCAACGCTAGTGAATTCTGCGCGTTTTATATATTTTCTGTATTCTGGACGTAGGTTTTGGTAAAGCCTCTCTAGTTGTTCTATTGGACTCATTTTTCCGAATCGTCGCATTAACGTTTGTAATTGTGTAATATATTCTTTCGCTATTTCATTATTTTCTTGCACACGATGGCGGATTTGTTCTTCAAGCTCAATTTCTGTTCCCGGTGGTGTATAAAATACAGTCAAACCTGGATAAGCGAGAGTTCAAGGGAGCACAATCTCATTCTCGCTTATAGAGGTTTCTCACTAACCCGAGTTTCTCGCTAATGCAGGTACATGGGTAGCGTTTCTCTCTTATAGAGGTACGCAGCAATAACAAGTCACAGCAAGTACGAATGTAGTAAATATGTAGTATGATGAATATATTATGTACATATATATTTTTAAATGCTTACGAAAACAAAACAAAAATTCATGAACTATGTAATTTTATTTTATTTACAACTTATTTGCACTCAAAAAAATCCGTCAATTTCGTTTGGGTTTCTGTTTTTGTATTTTGAATGTTTTTCTCTAACTCATAAATTTTGTCGAATATTGCTTGATCTACAACCGCCGCGTATTCAAAGTACTGATGCAACGTATCCAACGCATTTAAAGCTAGCTTCATTGGAATGTTCTTTATTTCTGTTTCCGGAATCTGTGCCTCGTCTTTACCGTCATTTCCAGCAGTATAGGTGTTCACACAATTCTTAACGATATCGTCGTCGGTTTGTTCTCCAGCGGTAGCTACGTCGTCGTCAATTTGAACGAAATCTTCCAAGCTCGACATTAACATGTTGGATTCGTGAGACACAAGCTTAGTCCATTCCTCGTTGCTAGGTCCAGCTTCAACATCATTTTCCTTGTCTGTTATTTACCAATTTGGTTTTTGACTTTGTTGCGCCCTTAAGATTTTTAGTTCGTGATCTAATAAAAAATATCAGACCCATGTAAGCCCTGAATATTGATATTAAACCGTGCCACAAAGACAATACATTTCCCATTCAAATAGTTTTGAGTTTTGGCACGTTTTACAATTAATTTTTTTGTTTCTATGCCAATCCATATATGGCAATGACAAACAAGTATTTTTGTAGAAAATTGAACGTTCTATACATAGAAACAAAACAAAATAATTGTAAAACGTTCCAAAACCCCATGTTATTTAAATGAGAAATATATCGTCTTTGTGGCACGGTTCAATATCAATATTAAGGGCTTATATGGGTCTGATATTTTTTATTAAATTACGAACTAAACATCTTAGGGGCGCTGCAAAGTCAAAAACCAAATTGGTAAATAACAGACACCCTAATATAACATATATGTTAATTTATCTAAACTAAGTTTATGATGAAAATTTCACTTCATAAAACTTACTTGAATTTTGTATTCTAACTTATAATTTTGTTTAACGATAATAATTTTATAATTCTCAATAAACCAGATTTGAAAAAAAAAAATTTTTATTTAATTTTATAATTTGAATTGATCGCGGCGACTTTGGGCGACTTTAGCGCCACAGGGCGGCTACGCGCCGAAAAGAAAGTCTGGATACCCTGCACGCTACTCTCAGACACACATATCCCCCACCTTCACTTCTACACTCACACAACTAGAGTCCCGGCCCTACCAGTGATCCTGCTCCCCTGGGAGCTCAGACATAACTCGTGACTACCCTCGAGCTTCCAGCAATCGAAGCCTGTCGACCGCAACTTACCGCATGAGACTGCCAAAACTCCCGTACTTCGGGGCGACGACATTCCAGTCGCTTCTCTACAGTAATCACCTCGCTCCAAGAGGCTGAACCTAAGTTCAGTCGTCGGTAACTGACCGGGAGACACATTATATCGGTCACTTTCCCGCAGTGCAGCTCGAAATCCTCGAGACACTAACTTACACACACACTCACGATAGCCCTCAATACTATACATTATCGTACTCACACAACCTATACTCACAATATTACTCAAGTATACAACTACTGGAACGCTACATCAAAATGTAACGTTACAACGTTTAATTATGTATGTGGTCCTATATCAATTAGATCTGATCAGATATAATCATGTGTAGCCCTAGATAACTCAGGTCTAATCAGATCTAATTATACATAGATTTATATATAATCTTATACATTTATATATGATTAGGCAAATTCATTTTTTCCCGGGAAGTACTACGAAATTTTTTTCGATTAATCCAAACTCAAAGATTCTTCATGAGGCTTAAAAAGCTGCGTTGAATGCCGCCAATCACTTGAGAATCGGTTTATTAATTCAAAAGTTATTGCAGTTTGAAAATTAAAAAAATAGTGTTTTATCAAACTTCTATCAGACTTGTAACGGGTATTTTCCGGGTTTCCAAAAAGGAGTGTATTTTAACCGGTGTCGTGATTTTACAGATATCTATATCCCCTAGCTCGGATGAAATCTCGCCGGAGTCCAGGGTCTTTTCAGGGATATAATTTAAAAATGAAATTTGAGCCTGAATATAATTAATACACTATTTACTTTCATTAAAAACAACAAATATCAAAACTTAAGTGATAATACATACAAACTTTATGACAAAATTAAACAATATTCGAGCATATCCCGCACACACCGCTCGTTTTTCGTGTTTTGGTGCCATCTGGTCGCCAAACTCTGTCTACTACCTTTACAAAGAAATATTCCTACTGTACCGACGGGTACCTACTTAATCACGGCCCTATTTTCGCTTAGTCCTGCTTGGGTGCTTGTAAAGCAACCCTTTCCGGCCCAATTTGCCCCTAGTCCCGCTTGGGTGCTTGAAAAGCAATCCTTCCCGGCCCTACTTGCCCCTAGTCCCGCTTGGGTGCTTGGAAAGCAACCCTTTCCTAGCTACGCGGTGGCCAAATTTCTCCAAATGGTCAAGTCAGCACCTACCTGGTTCCTGGTCGGAGACGAGGTAGGAGTTCCTTGGTTACTTCCTGGTGAATGGTCTTCTACTAGGAAGGTTGTAACCACTGGGAAACTTGGTTGACTTTTCCGTCAATAAAAATTGCTTTTAACAATTTTTTGGCTAGTCTTGTCAAGTGAGAAATTCTCGCCACCTAGTGGCATATTCGAAACTACGGAAAGTCGGAAAAATCTTCCAAGTTCTTTTTAAATTTATTCAATAATGAATTTGATTTTGCCGAAATATCTGTCAACAGATTCACACATTACATTTTTCTTAAACAAAATTTCATTCCCATACTAATCCTGGTCGGGACTTAGAAAAAAAAATAACATTTGTCAAAATAATAATTTTTACAAAATAATTTTCAATGAAAGTAATTAATCAAAAACAATTATTCAGATATTTCGAATTTATCTCTCGCCGCGATGGCGAACTAAAAAATCCGCGCTTTTTTTCAAATAATTAATTTAATACTGAATCGCCGTCAATTCTTTTAGAAACTTTCCATTAAACAAAAATAACTCGTGATAATTAAATTTTAATAAACAATAAATAAATTATCATTATTTCAGACCAAATACCCAAAGTGTTAATTTAACAACAACAACAAAGAAAACATAATAATGAAATCGAAAATAAACTCCGGTATAATAATAATAAATAATAGTAATAATAATAATAGTAATAATAATAACAATAGTAATAATAATAGTGATATTAATAATAATAGTAATAATAAAACAAAAAAAAGAAATATTTTTGCTGCTCCTCCGTCTCGCTTGCACTCACACTCATTACCATCACATGTTAAATTTGTAAGTAGCTCGACTGTCGCTTATAGAGGTATAGATAAGTAGCAATTTCACTTATGGAGGTCTATGAGGGGAAAACGACTCTCTCTTATAGAGGTTTTTGTTTCTCGCTTATAGAGGTTTTGGGAGCTTAAAATGACAGGTCCTGGCTATTACTCTCACTTATAGAGTTTTCTCCCTTATCCAGGTCTCACTTATCCAGGTTTGACTGTATTTTATATGAAAATTTATATATAATCATATATAATTCTTTATATTTAATATATAATCATATATAAATATACAGGGTAATTCAGAATGACATTTACAGCGGAAAACTGTAGATAGAGGAGACGATTCTAAGAATGAAGTTCCTTAGTCGCTTTTCGATATTCTCAATAGTTTGTAAGTTATTCAAAATGTAAATTGACCAATCACAGGAGCAAAAGATTCCAACGCCGAAGTACTCTTAAATCCTCAGTAAATTCATCCCATGTTTGCCAGTTTTTTTTATTATTCCTATACCATAATAATACTTTGTCTTTTAAAATTAAAGGTACACATTCTAGTAAACGATTCTTGTCGTAACCATAGCTAGCGACAAGTTCTTCTTTTCTATCTAAAAAGTCTAATACATTGTTTCCGCCCCCAAACATAATATTCTATTTTCTTACTAGGTCGCGTGTTGCTGTTTCCAGTCAGCGATTTTCTATTATTGGATTTAAATTAGGATTTATACTGGGCATGGTTAATTGTTGGCTAAGATTTTGTCTTACTTGTTTTGCAAATTCATCACGTTGTTTCTGGTCCTGGTCTTCTATTATTCTTCGCTCATATGCCCATTCTTTAAACAATCTATCCTCAATTTCCTGTCTTATTTGTTTTTCCCGATATTCGCGATCTTGAAGCCATTCTCCTTACGCTTTTCTAATTTATCCCAGATTTCTTTTTCTACTTCTTCTATCAGTAATGATTCCGCCCCAGTTTCAGCATTATTTTCTAATTAAAATTCATCTAAATCGCAGAGAATAATTTCAACACTAGAGGCGCGACTTTTATTTGCTAGTTTCTTTTCTTTAAAAAAATCTCTAAGGATAGGTCTTAATTCAGCAAGAGTCGCATTTTTATCGTATTGAATACCCCATTTATCCATTTCTCAATTACTTGTTCGCGACGTAAGGTCCAGACGTAGGAGGTTTTCGAGGGTGGTGTTCGATTTATTATTTTTAGTGTCTAGTCTAGTCAAAATTATATGTCAGCTGTTCGAGCGCCAATTCGTAACGGTCTATTTTTCAGCTCTTAAGCTCGTCGGATACCGGGGTCGATTTTAATGAAGAATATTTTTTATTTAAAATATAAAATTATTAAGAATTAAATAATACTAGTAATTAATTAATTAACTGCCTTGTTATTAACAAAATTTATTTATTTATTTTAAATAATAAATTATAAATATTTGATATGGTTTAACAAAAATCGAATTCAAATTATTAATGTTTTATAAAAAAAAAATAACTAAATAATTAAATTACAAAATAAATCACTAAATACAAATATTAATTTTTAAATAGTAATTAGAATAATTAACAATGGCTTTAAATTAAGATTTTAAGAGAACTCAAATCTATACGGTCGGTAAAACAGTTTGTCTAGAGATTAATTGTGACGATCGGTAAGCTAGTTTTCGGATCCCGGTATTACTATTCATTGCAAACACGAGCTAATATCTTCAAAGCTAATATCCCAACATCCTGGTGACTTGCCGTCACCCAGAATTCCTAACCTCTACCCCGGTACAAGCGGATAGGATCCTTCTTGCACCACCTACACGGTATAGTCCACCAAAGTACCCTTACAGAAGGTCCGAGTACTGGGAATACGGTTAATTATGGATCAATGTGTAGCCAGCGCAACACATGAACCAATAATTAATCGGTTAATTTTGAAACACTAAATTTTTGCTTCTTTGAAAAATTTAATTCTCTAGGCCACTAAACCTCGCGGATAAAGAATAATCGCCTAGATTTCGTCATAATTTTAGTCCACTGCCTTGGGATATTCCGCTCCCGTGTATTAATAATTGTCTTTGTTTTCAATAGATTGATTAATTAATTTTTAGGACAAAAGTTCCCACGTGTGCCAGTTAACTTGTTTTAATTACTTACAAATTTCACTGCAAAGATGGTCCTTCCTCCTTGATTGATGTTGTACTTAGTTGTATGGAATTACGCAGGATAGATATTGTAGTTGATGAATAAAGATAGATTAGTGATAAAATTACAAGAAACTTAATTTTATTTCACTAAATCAACACTTTGAATAGATTTATGATATTCGGTAACGAAATACAATAAATTAGTTGTATGAATATTTTATTAATATTCGAGGGTATCGATAATGAATGATTGATAATAAACGCAATGATATTTGTTTAACACAAAATAATAATAGTAGTAATTATATAAACTTATTAATTAAATAGTAAATTTGATAGATTTTAATGATTTTGGTGAGTAATCACCTATTAGTGGTAATAGTAGTATAGTATTAATTGTGACGATCGGTAAGCTAGTTTTCGGATCCCGGTATTACTATTCATTGCAAACACGAGCTAATATCTTCAAAGCTAATATCCCAACATCCTGGTGACTCGCCGTCACCCAGAATTCCTAACCTCTACCCCGGTACAAGCGGATAGGATCCTTCTTGCACCACCTACACGGTATAGTCCACCAAAGTACCCTTACAGAAGGTCCGAGTACTGGGAATACGGTTAATTATGGATCAATGTGTAGCCAGCGCAAGACATTAACCAATAATTAATCGGTTAATTTAAATCAAACTTACCTTACTATTATCCCAGCGGACCAGAGCAAAGAAGATTGATTGAGTTTTAAATCCAGCGACTTAACACTCACAGGTACAATCCGTTGAAGGAATGGTTTTCCCCGTCATAATTTTTCGCTTATAAAAGTACGGAATAAGAATCGTCAAACGAACAGTTCAGCATTTCCGGCGCGCTCTAGCGGAAGGATGGGAATTAAAATGATTAGCGCAAGATTTAAATAATTGTGTCCATTTATGTCAAACAGTTTTGTTACATAATTAATTATTAATTAAAAATAAACAAGAAATTAATAACATAGTTAGTAATAATAAAAAAAATTAAGTTTCTTCTCACATGTATTATATATACATGTATACATGTAAAAATAACAAATGAAGAAAATAACTGAACGCAATTTTTTTTGTTTTTTAATCTAAAACTGGAGGAAAGTTGGGTAACTAGTAAAGTTTACATTTATTATTGAAAATGGACAATCATATTTAAAATCTAAAATAATAATAAATAGTTGAATTCTTAAAAAAAAATAAGAAAATACTGCTAAATTTTTTATAATTATCCTTGTTTTCTTATCAACACAAAAATATTTTATCAACTAACTTTGTACAATTTGTTTCAATAAAATCATTAATAGAATAACATCTTTGTTAAAAAAAAAAAATTAAGTATTGCTTCTTATTCATAAATACTATGTAGATCTAAAGATAAATCAGTGACGCGCGGTAGCGCGCTGTACCGACAGCGCTCGGCGCCCGTCATTAATAATTTTTTTTTGTTTAATCTAATCGCGAGCACTTAAATTTTTTTGCGGATTCTGTTTTTCAAATGTTTGATGCATAATACCGAAAAAAAAAAATTTCGATTTTTGAGGAAGAAGTCATTGAAATGTTAATTTGTTAACTTAAAAGTTAATTAACAATATGAAAATAAATAATTAATCTATACTCTTATTTATTTCATTAAAATAAAAGTATTCAACCATAAATCCTGAAGATTTCATTAGAATATCTCCAATAGTTTTTTAATTATCGATTTTTTAACTAAAAGTCATAAAAATTTTCATTAAAAAAAAAAATTATTGTTAAAATGAAAATTATTCAAAACTGTTTTGAAGATTGATTGTTTATAGTGAATACTTCATGAAAAAATACTAATACCTGATTTCGATGATCAAGTGGAAAATGGGGGGTCCACTTGACATGATTTAGCTCATTAGTAGATTTCATAGAAATCTAACAATTGCATTGGTCCTGATGACGGAACTTTTAGAAAATTTTGCTATATTTCGACTATAATCGTCGAGCTGAGTCGGAAAATGCATATGGTTCAAAAGTTTATATATGTATATATCTATATATATGTATGCATATATATACTTTATACTGTATATATATAGCAGCAGCGAAACCCGACATTGCTCGGGTTAAAATGAATCGCATGTTTAATGGCTTAACAAATATATAAGAATACATTTATTAACGTAGATATTATAGATATCTATTTTAGATTTTGAGAGACATATTCGGCCATTAAATGTACGGTGGACATTGTAACAGAGTGACCGTTACCCGTTAAAAGCCCTTTTACCCGCACTCGTCTAATTATCGACGGATCACAGAGCGCTGTAATTTTAAGCCCTTGTAGGCATAATTTCAGACTCGTAAGTGAGTCCCCAAAGTGGAGGTGTCGGTGTAGTGAGATTGGGGAGAGCAGAGTGAAGAAGAAACGCACCAAGAAATTTTGGTAAGATTCATTGTGATCGAACGATCGAAGTAAGAACATCTCAAAAAGATTTTAGTCAGGTAATTATTTTTTATTCGCTCGCTCTTTCAAAAACCTTCGATTTTTGAGACCATCCGGCCAGGTTCTTGATTACAGAAAGATCAACTCCTTTCGCCAAAGCTGACGAAGTTGAAGCATGGCGAATACTGTGAGGGGTATATTCCGTAGAAATACCGCAATCAAATAAAAATTCCTTCAACCATCTACTCAGAGTATCTTTTGAAGCTGCTCTGAAGGGTCGAGTTGTTGTTAAAAATAAAGCGTCAGTTTTATTTTTTGGTAATTCTGATGTTACTTTTAAATAAGCTTCTAAAGTAGAAGCAACACATAAATTTTTATTTTTAGTGAAACGAGGAAGAATTAGGAGAGGTTGATAATGTCCACGTCGAGACGTCTTAATGGTATGAGGAATTTCAATTTCAGAACCATCGTTGATTAATTTTATATTAGAGCGTTCAATAGAATGCAAGGTTTGTTTACGATTAGCCATAACTAAAGCAATTAACATTAATAATTTTGAAGTTAGATCACGTAAACTCAGAACACTGAGAGGGCTCATTTGTTCTAGTTTATTGATAATCGGGTCAAGACTGTAAATTTTATTATATTTCGGCTTACTAGGTTTTTGTTTATAAATTCCTTTTAAAAGACGCGATATTAGAGGGCTTTGACCAATATATTCCCCACAAATAAAAGAAATAGCCGAACGACAGGTATTAATAGAACTGTAAAAAGAACCTTGCTGAAACTTTTCAGTTAACCAATCCGCCACTTGATTTTCAGTTGGCTTATAACAATCCAAATCTTGCAATGTACAATAGGAGTACCAATCCAAAATGGGCCTATTGTATTGTTGAAGAGTAGATTCAGCAATTGAAGTTAAAAGAAGATCAATTGTATCTTCTTTGACTCCTTTCATCTTGAAAGCGTTCCAGATAATCTTCCAGCCATCAGGGTTAATTTCTCTGCTAGCGGATGTTGAGTATTTCTATCAAAACCAAATAAAAGATTATTTGAAGGTTGGAAAATAATTGGAGGTGATTCTAACAATGACAACCATAAAGGGTACCATGGTTGTGCATGCCATTTAGGAACCACTACGATTCCGCAAGCTCGGTCGACCTGGATTTTTTGTAAAACTTTTAAAATTAAGGAAAACGGAGGGAAAGCAAAGAAATAAAAATCTGTCCAATCCATAGTAAATGCATCGATACAAAAAGCGCCTGGATCTTGATGCCAGGAACAAAACAATCTACACTTTGTGTTAAAACTAGATGCAAATAAGTCTATTTCTGGAATACCAAAGCTTCTCATAATCTGATTATAAGCCCATGAGGCCAAACTCCACTCTGTGTCAATATTTTCCACTCTTGAAGCTAAATCAGCCTGTGTATTTTCTTCAGAAGGAATATAAGTTGCAAAAATCCACAGATTTTTTTGTTCACACCAAGACCAAATTTCATAAGAGATTTTATTCAAATCTTGAAATTTTGTACCTCCCATTTTATTAAGATAAGCAATCGCAATAGAATTATCAATTCTTAAAAGAATTTCGCAATTACTTAAATCAATAGCAAAAGATTTTAAACCATTAATTGCAGCCAATAATTCTAAACTATTGATGTGAAAATGTTTTTCTTGGCTTGACCAGGTACCATAAGCTATATTACCATTACAATAAGCACCCCAACCAGTTAAGGATGCATCTGAAAAAATGGTAACTTGATAAATCGATTTTTTAATCATATTTTTTGAATTTAAAATATTCCGTTTCCACCAAATAAATTCTTTCCCTAAAGAAGATGGAATAAGCATGGTGAATTCGTAGTCATCGTGTGATTCTAAAAGAGCTAAATATTTTACTCGTTCGAAAGGTTTAGAGTGAAACCAGCCGTCATTAACACCAGGACAAGCAGCAGTAATTTTTCCCACAAATTGCGCAAAGTCTCTAATGGAGCAGCTCTTAGTATTTTCGAAAAAAGAAATTAACTCATAAATATTATTTCTTTTATTTTGAGTTATTTCTATAGTCATAGAATTTGAATCAAAAATAAAACCCAAGAACTGACAAGACTGGGAGGGAATTAAATTACTCTTCGATCGGTTGATTATGAAACCAAGAGACTCTAATAATTTAATAGAAACATTGATGTTTTGAAGGCAAAGATCTTCTGATGGAGCTTTCAGCCACCAACCATCTAAATAAACTACCGAAATCCAACCTTGACTTCGTAAAACACTGATAACTGGTTTTAAAATTTTTGTAAATACCCACGGAGCACTATTTAAACCAAAAGGCATACAAATAAATTCATAGAGTTGACCATTCCAACGAAATCTGAGAAATTTCCAAAAATTTTTGTGAATTGGAATCATTAAATACGCGTCCTGTAAATCTAGGTTAGCCATAAAACATCCTTCAGTCATAAGTTTTAAAACTGTTCTGAAATCTTCCATTTTGAAAGGAGTGACGTCAATAAAACAATTTAATTTTTTCAAATTTAAAATAAATCGCAATTTTCCATTACTTTTAGGAGTGAGGAAAATACTGGATAGAAATTGACCGTCAACATCATAACATTTCTGAATAGCTCCTAAAGATAAAAGCTCATCGATAGCTTTATTCATAGCTTGATTATCAGTAACTAAATTAATGGAGGGTTCTTTATTTTGTACTGGTGTGGTTAAAAAAGGTATTTTATACCCAGATATAGTTTCCAAAATGAAACTATCAGAAGTTATTTGCGACCAAGCTTGCAAATAAAATCTAAGTCTACCGCCAATAGGACTAACCTTTACTTTTGATTGGTTGTCTGGGCCTGCTAGCCCTTGTTCTTGTTCACGGAACGAGTTTGAGGAGGTGTCGATCGGTTGAATTGATTGTACTTGTGGTACGGTTTCCGGTTGAAGCCCGGCTGCGACAGGCCACCTCGCGATGTAGCCGGGCTCTTCCAGTTTAAATAACGCTTCGGTGGACCAGAAGACTTTTGTTCAGGTTGGGTTTTGAGAGATAGACCAGCTTTTTCAACTGTAGAAGAATTTTTAATTCTTTTTGAAAGATCTGCTCCAAATAAAAAATCATCTGTAACAGAATCTTCTAAAATAGATTTATGTTTCAGGTCGACGAACTGATAAATGTGAGTTTTGCGAGCTTTTTCAAGCTGAAACATCAGTTCACACATAAGATTACTTGAATCGCAAAGCAACTCTAGAATATCATTCTTTTCTAATGGTTCCGCATCATCAGAAAATATAGCACACAATGCTTTACCGAGACTGACCAAGGAAAGACCACAAAGATTTTGATTAGATGCAAAATGTTTATCTCTGCCAACAGCAGACTTGTGGAGTAAAGGTAGAAGCTCCGGATTCAAAGTCGCAGCTTTAAGGTTGATATTACCTTTGCTCGGATATTTTTCCAAAATTTCTTTTTTGGTAGAAGTCTCCATTCCTTTAGCTAAAGTTTCCTTCCAGCAAGCGACAAGATCTGAGTGAAACTCGAAGGTTTTGTCCTTTTGTTGACATTTATCAACACCAAGAAGATCCCGGGCTTTAGTCGGAAGTTCGATGACCTCAATCGTCTCCTTTGGAGTAGGAGAATTCTGGGAATCAGGATCAGATTTTGGAGAAATTTTCGGTTCAGGGTTCTCGTTCGTGGGAACATCATGTTCTGAATCTGAAGAACATAAAGATCTGAGTTATAAATGTTATCGAAGATAATTAATCTTTGACACAAAAATAAAAAAGGAAACATTTTAATGTTTTAATAGAACTCAGTCAAATGGTGCAGTTTATTACCAAAAAAGGTAAAGAAAAGAAAAAGAAACTGCCCGAATCATAAAAAAAATTCAAGAATATCAACTATTTTTGGGATAACCCAATGGTACGAAATAATATAAAAAAAAAATCGCCCAAAATTTTTATCATAAAAGATAAAAAACAATTGTCTGATATTCAAACATCAATAAAAATGACATATGTCAATTTTTTTTTTTTTTTTTTTTTTTATATTTTTTTTTTGGAATAATATGTAAAAGATTTCAATTAAATTTCCTTTCGTCGGATTTGACAGACATGTCACTGTCTTCGTTTAAATTAGACATTTTGTCAATTAAATATTGGTATTTTTCCAATTTTCTTTCTAGAAAATCAATGTCTACTGGGGATTCAGCTCGTCGTTTAGACATAATAATTTAATTAAATAATTGAATTCAATTAATTAATGGAGCAAGAAGAAAAGACGTTGTGACTAGAGGCGCACAAAAAACAGAATGAAGTTAGACAAAAGACGAGCTATATCGTGGCTCAATTAACTTTTTTAATATTTAAACTTTGTGGTGACAATTGGCGTACGAAGGCAGTACTACGGAATGATCTCGAGAACAAAACATGAAATATAATTAAACACGTAGGCAGAGTCTGGATTAATTTTACTAGGAATTATTTCAGTTGTTAATTCATGATTTTGGTATCACGTGAAAATTTGATCTCTGGAAATTGAGTTTAAGTAAAATCAGTTAATTTTGTGTCAATTAAAATCTTGGGAATAATTTGAGTAAAGTGTTTCAGTAAGATCATCAGAAGTCAAAATTAGTTGAAATCAACATAAATAATTTGGAACGAATTTTAATTGTGTATAATAAATAGAAGTAAAATTAGAATCAGAAAATAATTTTAAAATATAATTGTTAAAATCATTCAGTTAAAAGTAGAAAATAAGTCACTTGTAAATTTCATTTGAAGAAAAAAATCGACAATAGTTTGGAAGAGGGTCCGCCATCTTGTCTCGAGCTTAAACGCTGAGTAACGGACACTCAAGGTAGAGACTAAAATTTTCAAGGCGTTGTAAAATAAAATATAATCTCCAAAATTAAAATAAAATAAATTCTAAGTTTCAAGCAACACAATGACAGTGAAATAAATTAATTTAGTAAAAATAAAATAAACTCAGTTATTCAGAGACAAATAAAATGATTTAGTTAAAATTAAATTGAATAAAATCAATTGTAAATTTCTTAATTCGGAGATTAAAACTAAATAAATTAATTAGTCAACCCTGACAAAATGATTTGGACAAAATTAAAACAATTAAAGTAAATAAAATAAAATTACAAAATTCGGCAAAATGAAATTCGAACGAAATGATTTATAGAATGAAACTAAATACATGTTAAGGAAATTAATTAAGTAAAATTATATGATAAAATTTGGCGAAAATAAATTTAACAAAAGTAAAACAAAAGAAAAATAGATTTGTAAGATACTAGGGCGTAACGAATATTTGTCGGCAGATTATTAAGACCTCTGTCGTCAAATTTCAACCTATTAAAACCAGATACGAAGACCCCTTAGTATTAAATATTTATTGTTGTATGATTAAGAACACGGCAGTAAATTAATTAAGAATTTTAATGAGGAAATTAACTTAAAAGAATTTTAATTAGGAAATTAATCTCGTTAGGAACTTGGATTAGGAATGAATGAATAATTTGTATTTAGACAATCAGTAAATTGAATTTTTAATTTGAAAAATAAAAGTAAATAATAGTCCTAGAAAATAATTAACAAAGTATGGAAATATTAATTAGTGTGTTTGAATGATAATAATTATATTGTGGATGCGTGTGGAAAATATGGAAAATTGGAACTGTGGAAAATTACGAAATTATGAAACTATGGAAAATTGTGAAATATGGAAAATTATGGAAATATGGAAAATGGTGGAAAATAATTAGAAACCGCGGTAGGGTCGCTCTATAAGAGGGTATCGTCGGAAATAAGAAACTATGATAGAAACCGCGGTATGGTCGCTCCATAAGAGGGTATCGTCGGAAATAAGAAACTATGATAGAAACCGCGGTATGGTCGCTCCATAAGAGGGTATCGTCGGGATTAGGAACTATGATAGAAAACCGTCGTCCAAACGGGAATAGGACTTAGTATTAAGTGTTAATTAATTGTAAGGGGAATATTATTGTCATGGGGTTGGTTAAATAAAATTTCTTAAAGTGAATTTCTTTGATGATTTCTGTTTTCCTTCCTAGCAATCTCTCACGACCCTGCAGAATTTACTCCATGCTCTGGTCCAGTTTCTAGATACTGTGTCTAAAAATCCAGTGGCGCCCTAAATAAATTAAGGGGTGACCAAAGAGAACGAGTAGAGTTTGTCAAAAGAGTCTCTTCCGTTTCAACATAGAGTATATTTAATAGACTGAACTAATTAACAAATAAACAGATCGATACGAACAGTTTCACTCATTTCGGAACTTTCTAGATTATTCCAGATCAATTGTAATAGTTTGCACTCATTTTAGGATATTAGATCACTCCAAAACTTTTTAGAATATTCGAAATCGGTAACAACAGTTTTACACATTTTGGAACTTTCTAGATCATTCCAGAAATTTTTAGATCTTTCTAAGACATTCCAGAAACTTCTAGATCTTTATGGAACATTCCAGATTGTTAATAACTGTTTTATACATTTTGTAACCTTTCATCTCATCACAGAAATTTTGAGAGCTTTTAAGAAGTCCTTATGCGTTAGAAGAGGACTGAAATACATTTTTTCACATTTTCGCCTCTCACAACCATCTACTTCCACCCACCGCGACCAAATTCCCTTACTATGATCTGGAGACCAAGAGGTACTTATCGCCCCAACGGGAAGTTGATTAGAGTTGGTGGCAATAGAGAAAACCCTCGCTTAACATATCCTAACAAAGCATTTTATCTATATACTATAGATTATAGATTATAGATTTAGATTTTGGAACTTTCTAAATCATTTCAGAAGCTTTCTGAAATATTCTAGATCGATTGCAATAATTGTACGGCTTGTTGGAATTTTCTAGGTCATTCGAGAAAGTTTCTGAACTTTCGAGATTGATTTCATCAGTTGCACACATTCTAAGACTTTCTAGATCATTCCCAAGATTTTCAGAATTTCACAGAAGTTTACATCAGTTAGAGAAGGACAGATATATATCATTCCACATTTTCGCCACCCAAAACCACCCACTTCCACCCACCTCGACCCAAGGTCATAACTCCCTCATGCACACCAAGAGACCAAGGGGTATTTTTCATCCCAACGGGAAGTTGATCGAAGTTGCGGATAATAGAAAAAACCGTGGACACACGTACAAACGTTAGCGTTTTATATAACCCGAGTCAAAATTAAAAAACTAGATTCAGCCTCTAACTTCTACCCGAGGGTAAAGAGGCTGAAATCAGTTTTTTAGATAAGCCCAAGCTGTACAACGAAACCTTAATTTCAGCCTAAACTTGGTATTTTTGTCCGCTTTTACCAAGTTTAGGCTGAAATTAGTATTACAGAACCCTAAAATGATCCTCAAAAGTCTACAATTTGAATTAGATGAGGGGAAAGAAGGGAAAGGAGAAAGAATGGAAATAAATATGGCTGCCGAGAGCGGGAAAAATTAAAAATTTTTAAATTATTTATTATTTTTTAAGGTAAGAGCCCCAATAGATGATCACGTACCAGTATATGATCACTCCATGGATTTTTATATCTATATTCACAAATATAGGTATACAAATACATGGAATGACCATATACTGTTACATGATCATCTATTAGGGTTTTTACCTTAATTTTAATTTTCAAAAATTTTAACAAAATATAACTAAAATTATCAAATTACTTCAGAAAAAGAAGACGCGAAAATCGAACACCTGAAATAATATAAAAGTCAAGCGGCATGATGGCCGAGCGGACTAAGTCATTATCCCGATAGTTCGGTGGCACATCATGCCGTGAGGCGAGGGTTCGAGCCCCGACGGTTGTTAGAATAGTTCCAACACCAACCATCGGGGGTCGCTCCGCTAGCCGAACTGTTCTGGCATGGGTTTTCTCTGTGGTTTCCCCATCGCCACTATTCCAACAACCGATCGAAAGGGGTGAGGAATAGGGTAAATGCAGTACAAAAAGCACAAGTCGGTCCACAGCCGCATGGAGAGAATATATTGATAATATAAAAAGCGGGGAGCACATGTTGATAATAGAAAGTTGAAAAAAGACTATATGTGGAGACGCTGAGACAATCAGCCTTGTAAAAACCAGAAAACGGTATACAAGTAAAACTCATAATAATAAATATAAAAGTCAAGAAAAATGAGTGAATTTAATTGATTTTTTATGCCGTTGAAAATAATCATTTGTTTAACGCAAAACCGATTCAGTAATTCAAATACCTTCATTAATTTATGTTCAGATTCCTGAAAATTCTAATAATTTGAGATAATAAAGGATAAAAAATCCAATAAAATAGAATGATTTTATTTATTTAATTATGTATTTTTATTAAAAGTTGAAAAAACAAAAAAGAAATTTTCATCATTAAATGATCTCAATCATTAAATAATTTGTGAATGCTCCTCAAGGAGTATCTTTTCTTTCAATTATTAAAATTTTTGAAATAAATAATAAGTAATGATAAAGTTTTTATTATGATCTTAATCATTAAATAATGTGCTAATACTTTTGAAGCAGTATTTTTATTCAATTTGTTAAAATGAATAAATAATAAGTAATTATAAAGTTTTTATGAAACTGCAGTTAAATAAAAAAACAAATAAACAAACATGCAAATAAACTTAAAATTTATCTTAAGAAACTATACTCCTTTGAATGTTATAGAATTGTATAATTTGGGTTCTCAGAATCACTAATCAATGGAGTACTTTGATTATGGTATTGGTATTCACAGTCATTAGGATCGCGCTGCATAAATACCTTATTATTCTCATTAAAATTTTTAACTGGAGGATAGTAATTATAATGTTGAGTAGTGTATAAACCTGAATGTTGATCAGAGTAACATGAATTTGGATACTGTCTTGGTGAGTATTATGAAGATTGTGTTGCACATGGATATTGGTCTTGAGTGGTCCAAGAGTGTCGGTTTACAGAATCATCACATGCTGGAATATAGTCAGGTTTTACCGAGAAAATAAGTTGAGGTTCGATCAGGTTTGAGTTCTGTTCATCAACATTCATAGTGTCTGGTATCACTGAATTTTGATTATTCACAATCTTGGTGGCTACATTGATAGAATGAATAATATTTGGCAGAATGTGTTGTTGGTATTCAGATTCTAAAGTTATCCCAGGTTGTAGAGAAAGTTCATCTCGGTAATCAGTAGTCCTAGGGTTTGAGTTCACTAAAGCAATCCGTGGTTCTGAGAGTCGCAGAGGTTCAGACAGTGGAGGATTCAACTTCATAGGAAAATTGTGAATCTCAGCGATGGAACTATATTCCAATGCAGTTTTTCTAGGTTCCAGATACTGCTGATCATTGAGTTTAGAACAAGTCTTACTGGTCGATTTGCTTTTATTTGTTTTTCTTTTATTAGATGCTATTTTATTTATATGACCTACGTAATCAGCTTCATTAATTTGTTGTTCAGAACGACTATTAGCCCATGCTAGAAAAAGAATAACAAAGCTAAGTTTCTCATGATTGAAAGAAAAAGAAAATTTTTCAATAATTTTTTTATTGCAATAGCTTACCAAGTATTGCCTGATATAACTGTGGATGTATAGGCAACCGTGATACTCTCGTACCTTTAGCGCAATAATTATGTAAATTGTTACCGTAAACCTCTATCAGAGCTTCTTTTACTAAATTTTTCCAATCTGATAAATTCGAACTATTGGAACTTTCTGTTCGTTTTTCAATAAAAGCTATAGTAGACTTTGAAAAAAAAATATTATGTGTTTCTGAGATTCGAGCCTGTAATCAGAAATTTTATTAATGAAGAATAATAACAAAATATCAAATAGAATTTTATCTTTGTAGGTCCAGGTATTAAAAAATCATACCGAGATTTCTGAAAGTCGATGTGAAAATTTAATACTGATTATAATCTAATTGATTATAAAATTAATTGTAAATTTGAATGTAAAATTAAGAAACTTTTACTTTACCAAATTAATTAAATCAGGACGTTAATCGGAGTCTCGAAGCCATTTGTTTTCCCGCTCAACTGCAGTGACGACTTGTTAAAAAAAATACAGATTGCTTTGGGATACTAAAAAAATTTAATTAAAAAAAATTAAATTATTGAGAAAAAAAAAGAAATTATATCACATTAAGGTATAAAATAAAAATTCGTGAGCATTTGTATCCGTTGAATTATAACTTGATACTTTCGAATTTTGTTTATTTCCGATTATCCTGTTTATTTCATTTGTATAATCATGATTGGTGATTTTTTCTGTTGATTTCAAGAGTATCCATTCTAAAAATGAGTGTAAAAAATATATCAATTAGATTAAAGTTTAAATAAAATAAATGAAATGAAATATGCAATTGTATGATTTTGCTACAATAGCT
Organism: Cotesia vestalis; assembly: GCA_000956155.1. Lineage (NCBI taxonomy): Eukaryota > Metazoa > Arthropoda > Insecta > Hymenoptera > Braconidae > Cotesia > Cotesia vestalis. The sequence goes on along the minus strand of JZSA01007030.1, from coordinate 12,617 downwards.
TATGATACTTTTAAACAATATTAATTATAAAAGATTTATGAAGTAAATAATGACATTGATTGAAAAGTTGTTAAAGATATATTTCAGTAAAGAATTTTGTCAACTGAAGTTAAAAATTTTTCGAATTCTTACCAAAAATTCCTTTATAAATATCAGGATCAATTGAAGGACGTGATGAAATTTTACTTCGACCAATAGCACAAAATCACCTAGGCTATCTCCATACATTTCTATTAAAGCTAGTTTAACAAATATATTCCAATCAGTAACACCTGTCTCAGTGGAGGCTTTTGTTTCAATTGTTTCAATCATACTAACAGGGAAAAAAATGCCACATTTGGGAGAAATTTCTTTCTGAAATTAAAGTATTTTATATTTATCCGTATAAAATATTAAAAAAAAAAAATTCTTGAAATTAATAAAAATTATTTAATTCAATTAAAAATTGAAAATTGATAAATGTACCTAATTGTGTCCATCGACTTTAGAAATCCTGATTCTCTATAAAATAAAGATAACATAAATAATAAAGTATTCGTTCCAAATTTAGAAGAAACAAAACAAAAAATAATAACTCAGGTAATTAAATGTTAATGATGTTAAGGAAAAAAAGAATACCTTTTTTAAATCAATTTGTTGACGCTGATAAGCCTCAGATAATCCAGTATAGATTTGTTTTAAAAATTTTTTATTTTCGTCACTTGCTGTTGAAATAATGACAGAAAAGTAATAGTTAATATTAACAAATAATTGTTTATTTGTTTTATTTTTGAAATTAATTCCAATACATAGAAATTCATCTCTTTTCTATCAATTGGAGCATTGAAATAAATTGTTGTATGTTTATCCAATTAATAACAAAAGTTAAATATAATTATGTCTTTATTACTTTTAGATGAGTTAATTTTATTAATGTCAAATAATTTATAATTATATTGCTATTCATAAAAAATTTTGATCAACAGTAACTCGACTTTGCAAGGGAATATTTTTTAATTTCAATGATGATTAGTTATTTCACACTATCTAAAATGAATTCTATGCTTATAAAAAAATTTGCAAAATATATACTTGCCCGTCACTGGAAAAAATGTGTGTAAAGCTCCAATATCTACTTCATTCTCATCAGATAACTCTAGACTTTCGATATTTTCTTCACTTGTTTCGTTTAAATTATCCGCGATTCCAGGAGTGTTAATTTGACCATCATCATTTGGCTCTGGACTACTTTTATCGGAAGATGTGTCATTGTATTCAATTTGAGCAATCTCTGTAAATTGGTGTTGAAATTCATTGGTTTTAGAGCAGCTAGCCTTTTCATTATTTATAATACTCCCAGTACGTTCAAATAATGGTTTTTTCTTAGTTATTACATGACCAAGACTAGTTTTTTGGATTTTGTTCTTAGCTACGTCTAGTTTCGCTTCTTCTTGTAGTGCTCTTATATGTCTAAAACAGATCTGAAGACCGATTGGGCATTTTATCACACACATTGCCGTCTTCATCAAGTAGAATATTTTACAATTTTATTTTGTCATCTATAATAATTAATCCAAAAGCTATAAAAATTAAGAAGATAAAATTAATAAACACTAAAATAATATGAAAATTAAATTAGCTGACCTCTAAAAACTATTATAATTTTTTCTTCGTTGTGAAAATTACTACAAATTGATAAAAAAAAATTAGGAAAACGGTTCACCCTAAAGGCCATCCCTGTAACTTCCCGCGAATTCCATACCTGAGCGCTTAAAATTGTACTTATGACATTTTTAAGATTTTTGAGCTCAAAATATAATTTATGTGATATTTTAAGCTCACTGAGTTCGGAGAGATAATATCTTGATGCATTTAAACTCTCCCAACTCAAAAGTCTGAAAGAAGTTTCGTAGCACACTATTTTTGGATTGTTCAAATCGCAATAACTTTTGAATAGATCAACCGATTTTCACGCGGTTGGCAGCATTTGACGCAGTTTTATCATCCTCATAAGTGATTTTTAGGTTTCAATTGATCGAATCAAAAACTTCAGAGTAATCCCGAAAAAACACTTTTTTCGGTTTCATTTCGTTCACGATAACTCACGAACGAATCAACCGATTTTGACCGGATTGGCAACGATTGGCGTGGTTTTTCAAGCTCAAGGGCGAATTAGTTTTTGAAGTCGATCGATAGAGCCGTTTAAAAGATATTCCAAAAAACCACTTTCAAAAATGATTTTTTTCTTATTTTTTTTTGAGATTTTCCAAGATTTCTTAAAATCTATCGGTCCAAATCGGTTCAAATTCTCAGGAAATCTAAGTTTGAGGAAACTCTTTGTTATTTTAAATAGTTCTATTTACAGTATCTTGGGTTATCGCTGTACAATATTTTTGAACTTTTGAGCTAGTGCTCGATGTGACGTCCAGTTGTCACAGACCCCATGTGAAAAATAACGTCACAATATGTATGTGCGTATATCAGCTGTCGCAAATCGTTAATATTTAAAACGTTTCAGTATAGATATATGCATAAATTAGTACCTAAATACATATAAATAAATGAAAAATACACTTATTTGATGTATATATTAAAATTTATTCCTGGAAAATTATTTTTTATTATATTTTTTTATTATTTTGTGTCAAAAGTTTTGGGGAAGTGGGGTGTATGTATATTTACACGCGTTGACTCAAATATAAATTTCTCAATTCCTGTTTATAGATTCGAGTTAATAATTTCATTATTAAATTTTTCATCGGAGTCATCGGCCGTTTTGGTTGATTTTTCAAAGACCAAATTTGGTTTATCGATAACTAAAAATAGGAAAACGGTTCACCATAAATGTATTCGTCACTGTTTTGAGCGTCATAGAGTTTTGCTTTTTTGAACGCTAGTAGGTCGATGGGCGCGGCTTCCGCAATGACGAATACAGCTGCTTTGGAAACCGTGCGGTGAGCGCAGGCAACCCTGAAAGCATATCACCGCTGTACTGCTGTCAATATGCAATTTTCCCGATTTTTTTAGTTTCTTGAGTTTCATTTTTTTTTAATTTTGAAACGTTAATGCGACAAGATTTCAGATTCAAATTCAGTGAAACAAAATCTATGAAAATCATAGTCAATCTGAATTGAAAAAATTAGGAAAACGGTTCACCCTGAAGGCCATCCCTAAAACTTCCCGCTAATTCCATACCTGAGCGCTTGAAATTGTACTTATGACATTTTTGAGATTTTTGAGCTCAAAGTATAATTTATGTGATATTTTAAGCTCACTGAGTTTGGAGAGATAATATTTTGATGCATTTGAGCTCTCCCAGCTCAAAAATCTGATAGAAGTTTCATAGAACACTATTTTTGGATTTTTCAAATCGCAATAACTTTCGAATGGATCAACCGATTCTCACGCGGTTGGCGGCATTCGACGCAGTTTTATCATCCTCATAAGTAATTTTCAGGTTTTAATTGATCAAATCGAAAACTTCAGAGTGATCCCGAAAAAACATTTTTTTCGGTTTTCTTTCTTTCACGATAACTTACGAACTAATCAACCGATTTTGACCGGATTGGCGACGATCGGCGTGGTTTTTCAAGCTTAAGAGCAGATTAGTTTTTGAAGTTGATCGATTGAGCCGTTTAAAAGATATTCCAAAAAAACCACTCTCAAAAATTATTTTTTTCTTATTTTTTTTGAGATTTTTCAAGATTTCTTAAAATCTATCGGTCCGAATCGGTTCAAATTCTCAGGAAATCTAAGTTTGAGCAAACTCTTCAGAACGCCGTTTAGTTCGTTCCGATCGGTTCAGTCGTTCAAAAGTTAGAAGCGAGTCACATAGTCACATAGTCACACACACACACACACACACACACACACACACACACACACACACACAGACATCATCGAGGGAATAGTCAGGGAAGCTTCCTAGGACCTCAAAACGTCAAGATCTGATGAGAACTCGATTTTTGCAAAACGGGGTAAAATTAATAACTTCCCGATTTTTGAAAATCTGAGATTTTGCGGGAAGTTAATAAACCAAATAAACTAACGACAAAACATAGGACAACAATAGATGCGGTTTTTTCGAGATACTTGAATACAATACAGACAAAAATATTCATTTTACATTTCAGCTATCACAAGCCGCTGATAACATTTGTTGATAATTCAAGTATTTATTAATAAAGAATAAATAAGATGATAATTCTAAAAAATTAAAAGGAAAAATAAAACTTACATTCGTTGTAACATAATATTCTTTGAAAATAAATTCATTTAAATTTTAATTGAAAAATGTGTAATTGTTTTAATTCTTAAAATCCGAATAATTTATGCAATAAATTAGTTTTGTTTGAGAATAACCGAAATGCTACAATATATATTGATCTGTTTATTTATCTAAAGTGGCTTAAAGTAGTTTCATTTCTACTGTGACCTTATGTCCGTGAGGCTCACTCATTTTTGTAATCTGTCACGGATTGTTAAACTTTTGTAACAAAATATGTTTTGAATATTTATTAAAGATTTGTTCTCACTTATCAGGTGCTTAGATTTTTTTTATATTATTTTTTAATCACTAATACATTGAAAGTTAACTAACATGGTATTGATTGTATTTCTATTTAATAAACATTAAATACATTTTTCACACACCTACGTGGAAAGTTATAATTATTGCCTTCTTGAGAGGGATGAAAATATGACTTTTTTGATTGGGCTAGAATGAATTCTTCTATTCTGTCTTATCATCAACTTTTTTTTCCCGACAAAATATAATTAAAATAATCGCAACTATTGCCTAGCAACGGGCAGTAACAACTTCATTCTAACTTTGTATCTCTCTAAAAAAAAGTCTTAGTAATTTTACAATCATAAAATTAAAATAATAAATAAAAATTAATCAAAGCTATCAAAATGAGTTCGTCTGTAGATTCGTCAGATATTGATATTACAGATGATGAATCAACAAGAAATATAGAAAATGAAGCGGAAAATATCGTAAAAAATGTACTGCCGGCAAAATCTAGTTTAAAATACACAAATTGCTATGAAGAATTTTGCAAATGGATGGAAAATAATAAAGTAAAATCAATCTCAGAAGATGTCCTTTTGGTTTATTTTAATGAACTGGCGAAAACATTAAAGCCTACTACGCGTTGGAGCCGTTGGTCGATGTTAAAGTCAGTGATGGATCTTCACAAGGGAATTAATATTGACCAATATAAACGGCTCAAACAATTTTTGAAAAACAAATCAAAAGGATTTGAACCGAAAAAATCTAAAGTTTTTTCTCTTGGTGAAGTAAAAAAATTTATTGAGACAGCTCCAGATAATATTTATTTAGCAATGAAGGTAAGTCAAAATGTATTCGAATTTTATAGTGACTGATCTACGGATTTTAAATGTGACAATTAGTTAAATATTTGTAAATATTTTACAGTCTATAATTTTCGAAAAATATTTAACTACTTCGATATTTACAATTATTTATTTATTTACATATATTTATATATTTACAATAAACAAACTTACTTGTTAACAATTTTTTTCAATATTTTTTTTTTTGGAGAGAAATAAACATTTTTAAAATATTCACAATATGTTTCAGTATTAAATTTATCATTTTTTATTCACATGGAAAATATTTTTTGAGCAGTTACGAGAGTTTTATACATTTTTGAGCAACAAAGAAATGATAGTTAAAAATAATTTGTTAACGATTAATAACTATATTTATTAAAATTTTTTTGTTGACAAGTCATTTATTAGATTCTATTAAATTCTTCTATCAGTGTTCGAAGCATTGGGCCAAGTGTCGAACCGGGTTTAAGTCCGTGGTGATTTTTCAAGGCTTGGTTGAAATGTATCGAGACATTGGGCCAAGCATCGGACCAGGCCTCGGCCAGTTGTGATCTCCCAAAGCTTGGTTCCAAAATATTGAACCATTGGGCCAAGCTTCGAGCCAGGCTTGGGCCAGTGGTGTACCCCAAGGCTCGGCTTGAGAATGTCGAACTATTGGGCCAAGCCTTGGGCCAGGCCTGGGCCACTGGTAACTTACCAAGGCTTGGCAAAGTAACAAATGGTCCAAGGCTGGGCCATTTGTCAGCATTGGTAAACCCTACCTGGGTAGATCCTTAAAAACCATCAACTTCGACGAGTTTTTCTCACACCAGAATTTCAGCTGAAACTCCAACTTCAACATTCAAAGAACTACCAAAAACATCAGAAAATTCCAATCTAGATAAAAAATTAGTTACTTTCATTCCTTAAGATTCGATGGATGTTGCAGATTTGCCGTCTATTGTACTCGAGGATGAGCCTTAGAATATCTTACATCCAGCTGGAAGTCCTGAGCGAGATACTTAACCTACTATTCCACACATATTAATTTTTAATTTGTTTAAACTACATATACTTATTTTTTCAAATTTTCATTATTTTTGCTTATAAATTGTAATAATTTTCCCAAATAAAATTACGATGAATGATTGTTGATAATTAATGATTAGTTTATAAGTTATAATTTATTTCAATAATTTGAGTCCACATGTTAGTGACTTGTAGTATTTACTTACAAACAAAAAACTATTATATATTTTTTATTTTATGTATCCTAACCAAGAATACGATTAAAAATTTTATTTATAATATCATAACTTTCCATGCGAGGTGTGGTAAAAAGAAGTATGCGAACCGCGGGAAGAAAGTTAGTCATCTCAATCCGCGTGGTTGTCACCCTCGCCTTCGGCTCGGGTGACAATTTTCCACGCGGGTTGGAATGACTAACTTTCTTCCCTTGGTTCGCAATATACTATTCTCCAACAATAATGTCTTATCATTTTTTTCTAACTGAACGTGTAATGCTATAACATACATATTGATAATTATGAACTGTTCTTTATTTTATAATTTATTTAATTTATTAGACATTATGTCAATTTATTTTTGCTTAAAATTTAGCATTCTAAACTTGGTTTCGTTATTATTCTCAACTATCTCTTGTAGGTCCCATTGTATCAACTACTCCAAAAACTATATTAATTAAAATAATATGAAAAACTCATCTTCTTTTATTTAATGTGCATTTTAATGAATTTTTCCTAGATAATCAAAAATTTTTAAGCAATTAGTTGATGTATATTAATATTCCACTCAAATGTGGCATTTTATGCAAATACTAAACAACGAAAAATTGACGATACTCAAGTATACTTATTTATCCAAGCTTGTTAAGGCTCTTTACCTATCTTCAGGTGTGACTTTCTAAAGTTACCGGCAATAAGTAACCAAAAAATTCAACCAATAATACTTTTATCTCTTTTCACTAAATGGTAGTTGTATCATAGAACTACTACTATATCTCATTTTTTAAATACTGATCTTATTCAGTATTTCAAATAATCTTAGAAGATTTGGTTTGATTAAAAGAAAGTGCTTGGTTTGATAAGAAGAGAAACTGCGTGGAATGCTTCCAATCGCGTGAAAATGGATTCATTCATTCAGAAGTTATTGCGGTTTTAAAATTCAAAAAATACTGTTTTATCAAACTTCTATTAGACTTTTTAGCTCGAACAGCTCAAAAACATCTCCAGTGCAATTTTAAGTACTTAAAGGTCGAATTAGCGGGGAGTTGCAAGGATGGCCTTCAAGGTCAACCATTTTCCAGATTTTTTCATATGATACTTTATAATAGTAGTTTATGCTCTTTATGAAACTTATTAATTAATTATTATTATAAATTTTTTTGATGATTTCTACTTAAAATCATTTAAAATAATTAGCACAAGCTAAAACGAACTAGATTTTTAGATTTTAACTTTTTTTGATGTAAAAAGCGAATGGCCAGAGACTAAATAATATAAGGATATATCGCGTTACTAAAGCCATAAGGGCGTATTTCAAAATATACGTGCTTTTGGTACAGTATTTTTTATAAAAATTTTTTTGCTCTAATCAATGTAAAAATGTTTAAAATATTAAAATCTATAGAAAAACCGAAAATAAATTTTTTTTGTTATACGTGTGTTGTTCTGGCAAAAAAATTGAACCGTGAATTGATAATTTGTTCAAATTTGATAAACGAATTTACATTCTAAAGGAGATTCATTGCTTTATTGTTGAATTCTCAACGATTCTTGTGGAAATAATTCTCTGAAAAAACTCTTGAAAAGTCTTCATAACTCTGAATAAGACTTTTCAAAAGTCTTCACATTTCTAACTAAGTAAAGGAAAGACTTAATAAGTCTTCAAAACTCTGCAAAACTCTTCAAAAGTCAAATGTTCCCTGCAATTTCGGAATTTCTCAAAGAGTTATTAAGACTTGATAAGACTTATTCATTTTGTAACAGGGTAAAATTACCCTAAATCGATAAGTCGCCGGATATCGATAATTATTCGACGCACCACTGGCGCATCTCGATCTTCGGGCCTAAAAGGAGAATAGGAGGGGTGTAGTTTTGGGTTATTATAGGTGAGCCGTGCAGTGAAAAAAAGAGAAGTAGTGTGACCGCCAAAGAGAGTTCCACGAAAAATCAAGAAGGACCGATCCCCGGAGTAGTGACGAGACGAAGGAAGCCAACTACAACTAGGACTTCATCCTCAAGCAGTGAATTAGATCATCGCTTTATTCGTAAAGGTATTAATAATTACTTTGTAGGAAAGAAGTGGACCGCGATTTACCTCATACTCGGTTACTTCTCCTTTTCAATTTATTAATTTGATCGTTTAATCGACAGTTATTTAATTAATCAGAATTTGATAATATTCGTTAGTTTTAACTGAGTGATTTTCGTGGGGATCTATACCCGAGAGTTATTCAGTCGACCTTGAGGGATAAGTTCTTTTAACATTATCAGTGAAAAATTTTAATTAACTAAAATTAATCCATTAAATTTATTTAACATCTGAAATTTGTTTTATTGATTATTATAATTTTATAAAGAATTAATTTGAAAAAAACGAATGATTAATTTTTATACTTGAAAATAATCGACAAGTGTTTTCTCACGGATTTTTGATCGAGCGTCAGTAGAATTTTACGTTGCAGTAAATCCGAATACCCAAGGTCAATAACAACCAAACTAGCGAATGTTTTAGAATCTAATTTTTAGTGTGTCGACTTTTGTCGATTTTTGTGAACGAAAATTTTTACATGGAATTTTGTCAAAACTTATATTAAAATTATTAATTAAAATATTTTATATTGCCAAATATTTGGTCACTTGTTAATTACTTAATGAGCAAGATCACGTCAAGTGGACCCCCCCCTTTTCCACTTGATTATTAAATTCAGGTATGAATATTTTTTCATGAAGTATTTACTATGAACAATTAATCCCCAGAACAGTTTTTGAAAATTTTTATTTTAACATTTTTTTTTTAAATGAAAATTTTTATGACTTTTAATTAAAAAATCAATAAATAAAAAGCTATTTAAGATATTTTAATGAAACTTCCAGGATTTATAGTTTAATAGTTGTACTTTAATAAGATATATAAAAATTTAAATTATTTATTGATTTTCATATTGTTAATTAACTTTTTAGTTAACAAATGAAAATTTCAATGACTTCTCCCTCAAAAAACAAAATTTTTTTTTCTCGATATTATGCATTAATCATTTAAGTAATAGAATCCGCAAAAAAATTTGACTGCTCGCGATTAGATTGAACAAAAAAAAATTATTTATGAGCGTTGTCGGTACGGCGCGCTGCCGCACGTCATTCACTTACCTTTTATTCTACTCAGTAATTGTAAGTAAGAAGCAATTTTTTATTTTTTTAATAAAAATAATGTTATTTAATGGATAATTTTACTAAAACACATTACATAAAATTAATTAATAAAATGTTTTTTTTTTTTTATTATTAAATAAACAAAGATATCAAAATTTTAGCAGTATTCTATAATTTTATTTTTATTATTTAATAAAAATAAAAAGTAAAAAATTTTCCACTTGACGTGATCTTCCTCAATTAACAAATTCATTGACTCAGTGAAATCATTTAATCTTAAAATTTCATGCCACGGTTTCATGCTAACTCAAAAATTTTTTTTGTTCAAAAAATAAACATTCAAATTTACTACCAAATTGAAAATATATGTATACTGCTGCTTAGAAATAAAAAATAATCTCACTAAATTAAATAATGGTATAATTTTAAAAACCATAATATAAATATTTAAAAATTGATCTTATTTAGTTCAAGTTTACTAAGTACTTAACTGGACTGAACTTAGATAAATATACCTTGCATTGTTTTCTCATAGATATTCTTTAGAGAGAATGTAGGCACTTTTAGTTTTTAGTACAAAATCTGTTAAGATCTGTTAAGAGCTTAGTAAACTTGAACGAGCCCATACTATTTTGATTAAAGAAACACATATTAAATAAAAGCTATTTTTGTTAAAGCCTAGGAATAAGCGACATAATTAAATAAATAAATTTAACATAGCCCTTATTAAAAAAAAAAGATTCAAAACGATTCAACCCATGCAAAATGTATATCTATATATTTGTTAAGTTAAATCGTTTTTAATCGCTTTGAGTCATTTCGAATCGTTTCAAATCTTTTTTTCTAATCAGAGAGGTTAGTAGATTCTGCATGCGAAGAAAATAAAACATCATTGTTTAGTATTTTGAATTATAGTAGTCAGAAGTGTATTGATGACATTAAAGAATTTTATTACAGTAACAAAACTAATTTGTTGCCAAAATATTTTCCAAATCCTCAAAAGCTTATCACCAAAATGATTGTGTATAATGATACTCAATGGGTTATTTCAACAAAAAAATTTGTTATATCAACTATAGGATTTTCTCGAATCAACTGAAAGATTTTGCCATACTAACAAAACTGTTTTGTTGTTATAACATATCAATAACTTGTTATATCCTAAATTTTGTTGTTTTAACATATGGTTTGTTATGCCTATGTTAACAAATTCATTTGTTACCACAACATATCTTAGATTATCTTAACAAAATTTTTTTCTGCGTGCAGCGTAGACATTAAGTCCAGGAATTCGTTACTTTATATTGAAGAACTTCACTAATAATTTCGGTTATAATTAATTAAATTTCGTCGTCAATTTTTATTAACAATAGTGAATCTAATTATTAAATTTATTATTGAAATTAAATCAATTATCAAAAATAATCTTATAAAACTCCGGACAGAACAATTACTATGTCGGCAGATTATTAAGACCTCTGTCTACATATTTTAATCTATCAATACAAGATACGAAGACCTCTTGTTATTAAATATGTATTGTTGTATTATTAAGACGACGGCAATAAATTAATTAGGAATTTTAATCATTTAAATCGAAAAATAAATTAGCAATTGGAATTTGAGAATTTGAGAATATAAGTTCGAGTTATTTTGGAATTTAGTTTGTTCATTTGAATAAGTTATTTTATTAAATTATTAATGATTGAATATTTTAATTGACAATTTTTAAGGTGAAATTAAATTAATAGAATTCGTCATGTTACGTTCTAGAGAAGTCGTTGGAGTCCAGCTCTCACGATGTTTAGGCTAGAGCCCGGCGACTCTCTTATCACAAGCGATTTCCGTTACTTCGCTGATGATGAATTTTATTCATCACCAACGAAGCAGTTGAAATTTTTGAATTAGAAATTCAATTAACTATTAAAAATTTAACGGGAACGTAACAGTCATATTAAATTTTTAAATGAAGTCAATCAGTAGTTTCAGAGTGTAAGATTGATGTGGGTTATGTGTGAGTTGCAGAGTATTTAGGTCTACGTTTGGTCACTGGGCTGTTACTGCTGTAGCTGGAGCGGATTATGAGAGTGTGCTGCAGGAGTATCTAGGTCTACGTTTGGTCACTGGGCTGTTACTCCTGTGAGCCGAGTCAACGACCCCTTGCATTCGGTTGGTCTCTGTGTGGGTGATTAAATAGTTTAGTTAGTTTGGTTTGTTTAGTTAGTTAATAATTTTATACGGGTAGACGCCGAAAGGGGCACGTGTTAAAAATCGACGGGTAGACGCCGGAAGGGGCTCGTCGATAATAAGTATGTTGTTAAGTGTGGACAGAGTAAGTGAGTGAGTGTAATTTTGTTAATTTTTAATAAGTCGCGATATTGTTAAGTTTTATCTTATTATTAATAAATATTGGCCAATTTGTTAATTAAATCTTTATTATTCAACAGCTCCTTCCTCCACTCTCTCTATTGTAACGGGTTTGTATTCAACATTTCCAAATTTTTCACCAAATCTCCGACTCGAAATTTGCTCGCCAGAGTCCAGGGTTATTATAAACGGGGATTTATATTGAAAAATTGACTAAATATATAAAACAACGAAACACTTCATTTTAATTAATATATTGGAAGAAAGAAAATCTATTTATTGACCTGAATCATGTTAAACAATATTATAAACAATATAGTCAAAATTAAACAATATAAACAATACATAAGAACACTTTTTACACACATATTCGCGGTTCGAAATTAACACACAATATAAACAATATAAGCAATATAACCTAATACAGTATAACATTCTATTCAAAACATACACAACGGTAATCACAGTTCCAAACTTAAAAACGCGGTCTATACACACAACTAGTTCCTACATAACACCCCCCCCCCCCCCCCCCGG
>JZSA01007029.1:0-10626 GCA_000956155.1 Cotesia vestalis | reverse complement strand
CCCCCCCCCCCCCCCAGGGTGACTAGCCGTCAACCATGAGGGTTCTAAATTCTACCCGGAGAACGAGTGGAGAATATCCTTCTCGTCCCCCACCTACACGGCTCATGATCACCTACCGTACCTTAGCTGAGGGCCTTGGCACGGAGAGTAACTCTTCCATCCGGTCGGTCTCTGATACTTACCTGGATCTTGGTCAGACTCCAGGTAGAGTATCATTCTCTCGAATTACTTGGTGAAGAGTATTCAACCAAGTGATTCTCCAGAGAAAGAATTCCTTCCCTAGTCTTGGCTTGGGTGCTTGGGAAGCAACCCTTTCCGGCCCGACTTACCCCCTAGTCCCGTTTAGGTGCTTGGAAAGCAACCCTTCCTAACTACGCGGTGGCCAAATTTCCCCAAATGGACAACTCAGCACTTACCTGGTTCCTGGTCGGAGACGAGGTAGGAAACTTGGTTTTTTTTCCGTCAATAAAAATTGCTTTTAACAATTTTTTGGCTAGTCTCGTCAAGTGAGAAATTCTCGCCACCTAGTGGCATATTTGAAATTACGGAAAATCGGGAAAATCTTCTAAGTTCTTTTCCGATTTATTCAACAATGAAATTGATTTTGCGAAAATATCTTTCAACAGATTCACACATTACATCTTTTTTAAAACAGATTTCATTTCCATACTAATCTTGGTCGGGACTTAGAAAAAATGAGATTCGTCAAAATAATAATTTTTACCAAAATAATTTTCCATACTAATTTCATTTCTGGGACTTAGTCAAAACAATAATTTCACAATGAAAATAATTAACAAAAATAATTATTTCTATTAAATTTAAAAAATAGCGATAACTCCTAAATACTCTAATTAATCATCCTACATCACACTATCTTAAGATAAGTTTACTCTGCTCTGGATCGGTTCCAGGAACCGTGATAATAAACCTGGTGGCACCCTAATAATTATTCTAGTTTATTGTTAATTTTTTAATTTGTTTATAAATTGATTAGGCGCCAATTGGATAGAAAAGCAAAACTTTCTACGTAACGCCTCAACTTTTCGTGTTACACTTGATTTTACTCCTCATAAAATTTCCGTACCGGGCCTTATAACTCAAATCGTTTCTTAAGGAGTAAACTCCAAAAATTACTTATCAGAATTAGAGAAAATTGAAAATAAAACTATAAAAAAGAATTAATGCATGTTCCGTAAAAATTTTTTTAAAATAATATTTTCATCACGAAAATACTTCGATGCGCATCGAATCACTCATAGTTGAACAAGTTAAAACATGAACAGCAAATGAAGTGCACTTGATGTTGGAAACAGATACTACTCAAAAAGTAAATCCAATCGGTATTTAATTTGGACTATCAAATGTTTAAGTCAACTTTCTAGGTAGGAAAGAATTTTCTATCCACATGCTATCTGCTGGAATTAATTGATAATAAACATATTTTAGTTTACGAATTCACAGTTAGAATCTTTGAGTGTTCTTTGTTTCTAATAGGTGGCGTTTTGCTGGTCATTTTGCTCGCGATCGCACTGATGGTCTCGCTAGAGATCACGCTGACGGTCTTTCTGGAGGTCTCGCTGGAGATCACGCTGACGATTCCGCTGGAGATCTTGCTGGTCTATTGATTGGAAGTCAACCAAGAATTGGAAGTCACATGCAGGCGGTACGGAACAGTATTGGACAAGTGTCTGCATGGAAGGAAATGCTGCACGGTTTGCTTCAGGGGAATGTCTTGGCCCGCTGCGCTAAATGAAGTTGCCACTTTCTGCCTTCGTCAAGCAAAAAAATAGCATACACTCCTCGGGAAGTAAATAAGAAAGCCTCAGATCACATGTTTATTGACCTCGGCTTCGCCTCGGCCAACAATTACATGTGATCTGAGACATTTCTTACTTTACTTCCCTCGGTGTGTAATATACTATTGCCCTTCGGGCGAAAAGTGGCAACTTTCAGCCCGTTGCGCTAAACGAAGTAGCCGCTTTTCGCCCAGAGGACAAAAAAATAGTATTCAGCCCTAAGATGGGAAAGTTAGAAATGTCTCGGCGTCGCCTCGGTTGACTATAACATGTGATCTGAGATATTCCTTACTTTCCCTCCTTTGGAGTAGAATCTACTACATTTTTAAGAATATAAGTGAAAGCTATAACTTTTTAATATTTAAAATTTCTTCATTTTCATAGTGGAACGTGAAAGATAAAACAAAGTGAATTTTGGTTTGACTTACTCTGAACGAACAATACAAACTATAAAATACAGTAAGATAACGTTTTATTTAACATGTTGCAATACCTGTCTTTGGATAAGTTTAAAGAAAATTTGACACTCTGGTTAAAATGTCCTACCTTACTCAGCATTAATAGGATATACTTTTAAAATATTTATCACTAATAGATAAACGAAATGCCTGATAAGCACGAATGATAGACTAATATAGTATCCTGATTCCATTGCAACAGTCACGTTTTGATAAAGCCTCTTACACTGCTCAATTCTCATAAATATTTCAACAAATGATAGTACGATGAGTAGGTAGTACATTTAAGTTTTTAATTTTGACTGAATAGTCTAATTTAGTAAATTAATAGAAAAATGATGAGATAAGAATCATCGAACAAAAAACTCGACACTATAAGCACCAAGCTGAAGCAATAAGTACATTCATGGTGAGTCGACTTATGAATTAAATAAATTATTTCGATTATGCTACGTACGCAGATGTTAGAAAATAAACACCGGTTAAGGTTTCAACAACAAAAAAAGCAATGTTGAAAATTATTTTTATCCTAAAAATAACCTCAAAGTTAGAAATATATGCTTATGAAATATCTAGCTCAATTAAAAAGAGAAGAAATTCTTGAACCAATAACATAATTTTGAAGAATCTAAATATCTTGAATCAAGTAGAAAAATTTTAGAATCGAGTAAAATTTACTTAAATCAAGAATAACTTCTTAAATCAAGAATTTTTTCACTTAATTTAAGTCTATCGAATTCTTCAAAATGATGTTCTTTGCTGAAAAATTTTTTTCTCGAATCACACACACACACACACACACACACACACACACACACACACACACACACACACACACACACACACGCACGTCCGTATTGGCACCCTATTAATATAGTAAGGCTAGCTTTTGTGCTTCCAAAACGTTGACAAATCTGATGAGAATACGATGTTCATAAATCAGAGTACAGACCATAACTTCCTCAGAAAGGACATTTAATCAGTGTATAAAATCTTTTTTAAGGCGACGGCAAAGGTGGCAGGTATGTGGATTATCATATTTGTAAGTTAAAGATTTTTTCTCTAATCACCCCAATGAATATTAGTATATCGAGTATATAAATACATAAATAACCGTTGGAGCCATTGCTATTTTTCAAAACTAATCAACGAAATAATACATATTATGACAAAATTTTCGCCTAATTACCTCACGAGATTGGCGACAACAAATAGATATCCAGAGAAAACTACCTCTCAGGAAAAAATTTAGCATGCATGACCAAGCTTCACCAAGCATAAATCAGGCGTCACCATGCATAACTAAGCATGAATCGTGTAAATTCATATCCAATTGCGTACGCTGCACAGTCATACTCATTCATGTATAATGGGGATCGATAGGTCGTGCATGAATGAGTATGATCATGCTATATCAGGCTATATCTGATCATGCATGATAAATTTTGAGCTTTTCAGAATCATTAAACATGAGCATGTATGACTGAGCGTGGATTCGAATTGTCATAGATACTTGATCATGCATACCTTTTTTTTGAGAAGTAAGAATAATCATTTCTAAGCTAGATTAACTGTGCATGGCTATGTATGATAATGCACGATGAATTCTTCATCAGTACAGAAAAAAAAACAAATGCTCATGATCAAAAAAAAACAAGAGTCTAATTATGTTATTTCTTGATATTCATAAACCGAAACAGGCCTAATGGTTATACTCACACATAAAAAAAGTGTCTTGTACATTTAATTTAACCTACCAAAGTTGATGTATTTTGATGCGCTGAATTCGAATTTGAGATTGGT
The DNA here is from genome assembly GCA_000956155.1 of Cotesia vestalis. NCBI lineage: Eukaryota > Metazoa > Arthropoda > Insecta > Hymenoptera > Braconidae > Cotesia > Cotesia vestalis. Next base: position 6,566 of record JZSA01007029.1, on the reverse strand, counting down.
TTGGCCCATATACTCTCAAAATTTCGATTAAATTGCGGAAAATTCGGAAATTGCGGAAAATAACTGCTAAAAATCGTGGAAAATTCCAGAGACTATGCGAACGGTCATTTGAAGAAAAAATAATTCGATACTAACGAAAAGTAGTATAAAATCAGAGGAAGTCATTTTGTTTATTATTATAACTGCAATTTATGGATAATATATTAGAATTTGTAAAAAATAATGTTGAGTTTACTACTGTCATTAAAGAAAATACTATTTTTTGATATTATTCACTACTTTGAGAGTATTTCTTACGGTTTTGAGCTATTTTTTTTTTTACAGTTTTGCCGTAATTTATCCAAAGTTTAAGGGTGTACAACACAAACCGACTTTGGATTTAGATTCAGCGTATCAAAATACGTTAAAAAAAAAAATTGATTTAGATTAAGAAATTTTTTAAACTTCCCGATAAGAAAATCGATGATAATGTCAACCGCTTATAACTTTTAAACGACTTAGCCGATCGGAACCTACCAAACGGTGATCTAAAGAGTTCTCTTAAACTTAGATTTCCTGTGAATTTGAACCAATTTTGACAAATAGATTTTGAAAAAACTCAAGAAAAATAAGAAAAAAATTTTTTTCGAAAGTGGTTTTTTTGGAATTACATTTAAATGGCTCTATCGATGAACTTCAAAAACTGATCTGCTTTTAAGCTTGAAAAACCACGTCGATCGCCGCTAATCCGGTCAATATTGGTTGATTCGTTCGGAAGATATCGTGAATGAAAAAAAACCGAAAAAAGTGTTTTTTTTTACATGACTTCGACATTTCTTTTCAAATCATTCTTGATGAAATCGAGTAATCATAAAAGTTCAAGAAACTGCGTCGATCGCCGACAAAAACGTGAAAATCAGTTGATTAGTTGAAGAGATAGCGTCGACGAAATAGTTAGAAACAAGTCTTTTTTTAACACAACTCCAACATTTTTTTGAATAACTGTCAAGGTAGAATCCTCGCGACTTCCGTAGTCAAAGGTTTATGTTAAAGTGTATATTACGTATACTTGAGAGTCATTATTGACAAGCCTAAAACTTTTTGCTGTTTATGTATTTATTTTAGCCAATCACGAACGAGAAACTGATCGTTTGAAAAGTCTGGCAACACTGCATAAGCGTTAAGATATTTTATAGTGGTTCCACTGTAGTGTTTTGGACCAGCTGTGGACTAACCTTTGTTTTAATATATGCGTTTATTTATTTATTTACATACATTTATTCGGAAATATAATTACAATGACAGAAAAATTTTTGTCTGAAAAAAAATAATTGACAGTATTGTTTTGTTTTTTCAGAGAAATCAGTAATTAATCTTTTTGTGTTGATGTATTAACTGATTTAAAATTTTTCTATTTTTTATTATTTCATCTGACTATTATTTATATAACTTATGAAAGATTAATATATATTATTACATTAAAATTATTAACTTTTTTGAATTTTTAATAAATATCGAAAAATACTTATTCTCATAAAATAATCATTGTTATTTTTTTTTTAAATATAAAAAATTAATAAATATAATATTATACCTAACGTACATTAAACTTTTCAAATTTTTCAGCGTATGCGCGTCTCATACTTCTTTCGCGGCTCACAAAACTTGCATTGTTACCATAGCTTTATTAACGTATCACTTCCTCGGCTGAAGTCTGGTAAATTTTTCATTACTTATTAATAAATATCTCTGAAACTGTATAGTAATTATCGATGAAATTATTTGTAAAAATTGTTTAGTTGTTAATTAACGTTACTCTAGTTTTTTAAGAAGATCCTAAGAAAAGTTTCTGAGATATAAAAATGTTTGCAGGTAAACTTTTCGATATTTCGTATAGTGTAATCTATAAGAGCGTTCAAAACTCAAACTTTGAATTTAAATATCTCTGAAATTAGATGGTCAAAAATTTTCAAATTGCGCCAATCGATGCAGAATTATATGAACATTGATATGCCAAAATTTAAAACAAATCCTAAGAAAACCACTCTGGCGAGGGTACTACCTTAAATGGCTCTATCGATCAATTTCAAAAATAACTCAGCTATTAACATTAAAAAACCACGTCGATTACCGATAAACCGGTCAAAATCCGTTTATTCGTTTGAGAGATATCGTCAACAAAAGAAAAACGAAAAAAATTTTTTTTCAGATTTAATCCAAAATTTCAAGTTCGATTAATTCAAACTCAAAAATTTGTTATGAGACTGAAAAAACTGCGTTGAATGCTGCCAACCGCATGAAAATCGGTTGATTTATTCAAAAGTAATTGCGGTTTGAAAATTCAAAGAATAGTGTTCTATGAAACTTCTATCAGACTTTTGAGCTCGAAGAGCTCAAAAACGTCACAACAGTGCAATTTTAAGTGCCTAGATATAGAATTAGCGGGAAGTTACAGGGATGCCTTTCAGGGTCAACCGTTTTCCTAATTTATTAATTTGCATGATTGCAATTTTTTAGCCGTTTCTAGCGGCTTTTCGTAAATTGCGCTAGTTTTGGAGGCATCATGAGGAGTTAAATAATATTCATATTTGAATTTAGCACATTGAAATATGTGAAGAACATAATTGGTTGACGTCGAAAAAGATTTTTTCGCTGAAACAACTGCATTTTTTAGCAACTTTCGGCGGTTTTTTGCAATTTACTTTAATTTGGGAGGCTTGACAGGCTGAATGATGTCTAAATTTAGATTTAATACATCGAAATATATAAAGGACGTACTTGATTAAAGTCGAAAATAGTATATTGTGCAATGAGTGCGATAAGTTGTCGATTGCCCACGAGAGCGAAGATGAACGCACGAGCAAAGCGAGTGCGTTCATTCGCTCGAGTGAGCAATCGACAACATTGCACGAGTTGCACATACTATTTTTTATTACAAATGCGGAGTTAGTTGTGGGCATAAAATCGGGGTCCAGGGGCGAAGCCCCGGTGGGGTTCTAGGGGCGAAGCCCCTGTGGGGTCCAGGGGCAAAGCCCCGGCCGGGGGTTGGGGGGGGGCGGAGCCCCCCCAGTCACAAAAAACAAAGGAAAAGTTAAAAAAAAAAGAAACAAATATATTTCAAACGATAAATACAGTAACAAATTAATTAATATCAAATAACAAAACATAATTTTATTTGAAACAATCAATACATTAAATTAAACAGTTTAATATTAATTAATTATTTTTTTTTTCGTTAAAATAAATTGTCACATTTGAACAATTTGAAAATGTGATATTCAAATTTTTCAAGTTTTTTGGTTGCATCGTCTCTAAAATTTCAAAATTTGTATTTTCTTTCCCTGTTACTGCAATGTCCATTGGTGCTTCCACTGCTGCTTCATTAACCGGATCAATTTGTGGTTGCTGCTCTCTTGAAGTAGACGGCTTGGATGAAATAGTGCTCGCAATTCGTTGACCGATACGTTTTTTGTTGCCCACAGAATCTTCAAGATAGCCTTCAGCAACTGGCCAATTTTAAAAATGTTGCTACTGTTTTCGGCATACTACCAAAAGTGTTGATTCCGATGTTCTGTGACGTACACTTGCCGTTTCGATAACTTACGAAAAATCTTTTTGTAGCTAAATTGGTAGGGCGTGATTTGGCATATTTTTTATAAATATGGTAAAAATCATCAGTGACTACAAACGATCTAGGTCTGCCAGTTTTAGTCTCCGGAATTTTAACTAATAGCATATCACCTTTGTCTTCTATATTGTCTACAGTCAAGTCAGTTAATTCTTTTCGCCTACATGCACCTTGCACTCCAAAAATTAAAGCTACCTGAAATAATGAAAATTCAAATAAGATTATTTATTGATTCATAATCACACTAAAGTATTTAATTGATTTAATAACCTTTGTAGGCAAGTACTGATTGTCCGGAGCTTCACGCAGGAATTGATTGATTTGCTCTGCACTCAGTGTTAAAGCTTTTTTGCTTTTGAAACCTTTGTTTTTTTGCTTTAAAAAACCAATTAATCTTCCATACTTTTTTACAATATCAACCATACTTTTTAACATTGAGTACATTGCCCACAAGCTTGATGGCTTCAAAGTTTCCGCAAGTTCAGAAAAATAAGTCAAAAAAACCGTCTCCGACAGACTTTTAATTTTTTGTGAAGATCGCCACTCGATGAATTTTTTATAAGCTGCTTCGTACTTCGGTCTTGATATTCCAGGAGTTAGATTATTAATAACCTCATTAGCTTTTTTCGAAATTTCAGGTGGTATAAACTCCTCATCGGAACTTTCAGGGGTTTCTGGGATCAGGTCGGGATTATTTTCCATTTTTAACGGTTTTTATCTTAATATTTTACTTAAATATCGCGATGAAATATAAATTTTATAATGTCAACCTCACTTCTTTAGTATTGACACTTAGATCGTGTTTTTTTTTTGTTATATATTTTAATTTTAGCAATATTCACAGTCAATTAGCGTGCGACAGGGATAGTTTGAGTGCGCCAAGAATAATTTGCGTGCGACAAGTAAACTTGTCGCACTCAAATAACAGTTTCATTTATAAAAAAACTCATGCGTAATTTTAAAATGGGCAAACAGCTCTTTTTCAACCGCAACAGCGAGCGCTAAGATACTACTTATCCCGCATGAGTAATAAAAAATATTGTATGTCATTCGGCCGTTTAGTAGCGATTTTGACAACGACTTTTTTTCGATATTTGTTTTAATGTTAGTGAAGCGAATGTTCGAAAACATTCCCGCCACAAACCTTAAGCTTGTATCAAAATATCGTCGCTGTCAGAAAACCGCCACTTCACGGCCTTATGACATAAATATTCATTTCAAATTTCATCTAAATTCCAAACGATCAATTCCAACCATTTGCCGATTTGAAACATAAAATGACCTCTGTATTCATTTAAATAATAAAAAAAACTTCTCAATGTAACATCTCATCCAAATCACGAGTTGTGAGTATTTATTTTCCTTCCCAAGTGACATGATTTACAGCTTATGTCTTTTACTTTCTATTTTATCCAATTCTCCCAATTATTTTTTTTGCTATCCTTTATTTTATTCCCCGACTATGGCTTCATGTCTCGTATTGTAGAGAATACCTCTCGCTAGTTTGATTATCTCCCACGGGATTTGTCTAAGCTCATCCAAAGTACTATAATCTTTTGCTTCATTCTCTAGAGTTCAACTTGAGTATTGAACGTGAGAGATACGTTTTTTTTTGTTCGTACAGTTACTTTAAGGTTTATTCCAGAATTATAATTTTGTTGTTTTCTATTAATTAAAATTTTTTTTTTTTTTATTTTATTAAAAACGTATAGGTAACTAAGAATTATCTGGGTGTTCTAGAATTCAGCAATCTTTCATACTACAGCAATGAACCAAGGTGTAGCTTAAGATAATAACAGACACCTTGCAAGAACTTATCGATAGCTATCGATATCAACTGATCTATTTTGGTATTTGCACGCAATCAAACTCAAACTTTTACTAAAAATCTTATTTTTCGTGAATTCCTTGGAACACAGTAAGAAATTATGTGTCATTGCGTCAAAAATCATAGTTGAAAATCATCGTTTTGGCATGGAATATCAAAAACTTTATGCTTAAGCCGATATTTTTAATGAAAGTTGTACATTTAAAATTAATAAGGGGATAGAAATTGATGCGTCATACGGAACAAATTAATTTTAAAAATAGAATTAAAAAAATCAGACATGAGCAAGCATGAACAGGCCTGATCAGGTCCAATTTTAGGCCTGATCATACATGAACAGGCATGGTCAGGTCTGATCATTTTTTCCCGGGATGAACAGGCCTGAGGTATTTACCGCTTCAGAGATGAACATACATGAACAGACCTGGCCAGGCATGGACAGGTCTGATCAGACATGGACAGCTCTGATCAGGCATGGACAGGCCTGAGCGTATTTAACACTTCAGACATGGACAGGCCTGGTCAGGCCTGAGCGTATTTAACACTTCAGACATGAACATGCCTGAAATTAACATGATCATGTCTGATCAGACCTGTCCATGCTTGTTCATGTCTGAAGTGTTAAATACCTCAGGCCTGACCAGGACTGTCCATGCCTGATCAGACCTGTCCATGCTTGTTCATGCCTGGCCAGCTCTGTTCATGTATGTTCATCTCTGAAGCAGTAAATACGCTCAGGCCTGTTCATCCCGGGAAAAAATGATCAGACCTGACCATACCTGTTCATGTATGATCAGGCCTGAAATTAGACCTGATCTGACCTGTTCATGCCTGCTCATGTCTGCTCATGTCTGATTTTTCTTTTAGTTATATTTTTTAAATTAATTTGTTCCGTATGACGCATCAATTTCTATCCCCTTATTAATTTTAAATGTACAACTTTCATTAAAAATATCGGCTTAAGCATAAAGTTTTTGATATCCAAAATAGATCAGTTGATATCGATAGCTATCGATAAGTCCTTTCAAGGTGTCTGTTATTATCTTAAGCTACGCCCTGGTTCATTGCAGTAGTATTAAAGGCTGCTAAACTGTAGAACACACAGATAATTCTTAGTTACCTATACGTTTT
>JZSA01007028.1:0-11016 GCA_000956155.1 Cotesia vestalis | reverse complement strand
AAATCGGTTGATTCGTTCGAGAGATAGCGTGAACGAAAGAAAACCGAAAAAAGTGTTTTTTTCACATAACTTCGTCATTTCTTCTCGGATCGTTTTTGATGATATAGAATAATTTCAGAGCTTAAAAAACCGCGTCGTCGCCGCCAAAAACGTGGAAATCGGTTTATTAGTTCGAGAAATATCCTCGACGAAATATTTGGAAATAAGGATTTTTTCAACATAACTCCGACATTTTTTGGAATAACTTTCAAACAGCTCTACCGATCGATTCCAAAAACTAATCAGCTCTTAACATCATAAAACCACGTCAATTGCCACCAAGCTGGTCAAAATCGATTGATTCGTTCGAGAGTTATCATTAACGAAAAAAATCCAAAAAATTGTTTTTTGAGAATTACTCTGAAATTTTCGGTTCGATCAATTAAAACCTGAAAATAACTTATGAGGATGATAAAACTGCCTCGGATGGCACCAACCGCGTGAAAATTGGTTGATCCATTCAAAAGTTATTGTTGAAAATTCCCAAAAATAGTGTTCTATGAAACTTCTATCAGACTTTTGAGCTGGGAGAGCTCAAATGCAAAGAAATATTATTTCTTTGAACCCAGCGACCTCAAAATATCACATAAATTATATTTTGAGCTCAAAAATCTCAAAAATGAACCGTTTTTCTAATTTTTTTTTTTTTTTTTTTACAGAACAATGCAATCAAACGACTCATACGTGATTGATCCATTACCATTCAGCTGCATCGAAGAAGTTAATACTAATTACGAAGGAATTTTTAACCACGTTATAAATGATGTTAATTATGAGGTAATTACATGGGTATACACTATTTTAGTAATAGAAATCGATTTATTTAATATTCAGAAACATCCTATTATAATGCAGTCAGTTTAAGTAATAGACTTAAACGAAATAGGTTAATTACGCCGGTAGACAAAAGAAGGCGGTTTGTATATTTGACCGTATCCACCTTCGGTAGTGTATTTCGATGCGCTATGATCGAAATTTGTGGTCGATTTGGGCCATGCGTCTTTCAAAGTTAGAGTAAATCTCAAAAAACCGTTAGAAATGGCAAATAATTGCGAAACAATGCACACTGAAAAATTTCGGTGTAAAAATGGACCCGGAACACTACCTTGTCGTGTAATGTGAAATAACGGTGTACAATTCTCTTAGTGAAAATTTTTCATGTATCTAACTTTAACAAGGTGTAATATTAGTTATTTATGTCGCGGCATGATGGCCGAACGGGCTAAGTCATTATCCCGTTAGTTCGTTCGCACATCATGTCGTGAGGCGAGGGTTCGAGTCCCGACGGTTGTGCGAATAGTTCCAACACCAACCGTCGGGGTTCGCTCCGGTAGCCGAACTGTACTGGCATAGGTTTTCTCTGTGGTTCCCCCATCGTCACTATTCCAACAACCGATAGAAAGGGGTGAGCAATAGGGTAAATGCAGTATAAAAAGCACAAGTCGGTCCACAGCCGCGTAATAATAACAAAAAGTTGAGTATATTGGAATGTGAAAACTAAAATGTGTAAAAAATAAGGTTGATTATAAGGTGAAACAAAAGAGTGAAAAGGGATGTGCTGGGATCCAAACGTAGAATGAACTGAACAGTATAAAAACCCAGGATGGTTGTGCACTCGCTACATGCGACAGCTACTATCTACTCAGCATTGTAAAAACCAAGACTGGTATACAAGTAAAAATCGAAATATATAAAAAAGTTTGGAAAATCCAAAAGTGCACGACTCATAATGCTCATTTGATTATGAAATATAAAAAGAAAAAAAAAATTTTAAAAATAACTAGCAAAGTGATGCACAGGCGCCTCTGGTGGAATAAAATGTACATAATATCTATAGATATAGATATATCACCATCCATGTTAATTTTACATGGATATATATAGATATACAGTCTTGTAGTTTTCGTTTTTTATTAATTGCAATTAAACGACACTGAATTAATTAATCATTCGCATTCAGTGACCTACAATCGTCGATTAGAATTTAAAAAAAAAAAATTTAACTCAAATAGTGGATTTTTTCACAAGTTACAGTGTTTCCGGGGTTTCATACATGACGGACAGGAAAATTTTTTGACCTATTTTGGTGTTTTTTTCAAATTCTATTGCAGTAAATCAATTTTTAAAAAGTATGGAATTAATCTCCATTAAATTATCTCGACAATAGTATGCAAAATATCTTGATTCCGTGAACTAACAAGGCTATAATAATAAAAATAGCCGCCAAAATAAGGCGCAAAAAACTTTTCGATCGTAAAGCACTCTCTGATGCTTCGCATCATGAGTCGTGCAAGATAGTTGTTCATGTACCTTGGGCGAGCCACGCGCAAATATAGTCGAGGTGATAAATATTTTTAGCAGGGATAATATAAGGCTGAGGCCCGATAGAGCCGATTCTTTATATCCCTGCTGCAAATGTTTATCATCTTAACCGTATTTGCGTGGGGCTTGCCCATGGTGCTTAAACAATTTTTCGTCCTATGACGGACGTATGCGGATTTTAACGTGCAGGGGACACTCAATTTATAAATAAATAGCGTACGACGCCATAATTCTCTAATCCTCCAAATAAAAAAGAATGTCAGTTTTGAAGTTAGTCAAAAGTGCGCTTCTTAATTTAGAATGACAGTTGAAACGTAAGCTATTAAGCTGAATAGAGATTGGTGACGCTTGCGTGACATTGTCCTCAACTGTATAAAGTTCCATGCAGCCCAGTAGATACTGAAGCGTACGCGTGTTATTTACAGATTAAGTGTCGTCTGCACGTAAAAACCCCCATACGTCCGCCTAGGACGAAAACGTTTTTTTACAACACTGAGTGTTATCTATATATATCAATATACACTGTTGAAAAATTTTGTAAAATTACAATCATATCACAAAACAAATAATAAATAAAATTACAAACCAGTATATTGCGATGCGAAATAAAATACAATTCATATAATTTTCCAACATCTGTCAGGACATCTACTAAGATGTATTGTAATTTTACAATCTTCATGTTTCTAACACGCATTGTAATATTACAGAACCATTCGTCAATTTTTAAGAAATCATCAGACTATATTGTAATCGTGGGATGCTAAAGTGTTGCTTTACCATTTACTAGAAACAAAAATACTTTTTACAGTTGTGTGAGTAAAATTTACCGGAGTCTCCGGTAGAAAAAATTTTTAACTTCCCGCTAAGAAAATTGAAAATTTTCAAAAATCGGGAAGTTATTGGTTTCACCCCGTTTTCGAAAATCGAGTTCTAATCAGATCTTGACGTTTTGAGGTCCTAGAAAGCTTCGCAGACTATTCCTGCGATGATGTCTGTATGTCTGTATGTATGTGTGTATGTGACTGTGTGACTCGCTTATAACTTTTGAACGACTGAACCGATTGGAACGTACTAAGCGGCGTTTTAGAGAGTTCCCTCAAACTTAGACTTCCTGAGAATTTGAACTGATTCGGACTGGTAGATTTTAAGAAGTTGCAAAAAAACTACAAAAAAAAAATTAGGAAAACGGTTCACCCTAAAGGCCATCCCTGTAACTTCCCGCTAATTCCATACCTGAGCGCTTAAAATTGTACTTGTGACATTTTTAAGATTTTTGAGCTCAAAATTTAATTTGTGTGATATTTAGAGCTCACTGAGTTCGGAGAGATAATATCTTGATGAATTTGAGCTCTCCTAGCTCAAAAGTCTGATAGAAGTTTCGTAGAACACTATTTTTGGATTTTTCAAATCGCAATTACTTTTGAACGGATCAACCATTTTTCACGCGGTTGGCGGCATTCGACGCAGTTTAATCATCCTTATAAGTGATTTTCAGGTTTTAATTGATCAAATCGAAAATTTCAGAGTAATCCCGAAAAAACAATTTTTTCGGTTATCGTTCGTCCACGATAACTCACGAACGAATCAACTGATTTTGACCGCACTGGCGGCGTTCGACGTGGTTTTTTTATGTTAAAAGCTGATTAGTTTTTTGAATTGATCGGTGAAGTCGTTTAGACATACGGACATCATCGCGGGAATAGTCAGTGAAGCTTCCTAGGACCTCAAAACGTCAAGATCTGATGAAAACTCGATTTTTGAAAAACGGGGTGAAACCAATAACTTCCCGATTTTTGAAAATTTTCAATTTTCTTAGCGGGAAGTTAAAAATTTTTCGAAAAGTGGTTTTCTTCTAATAACTTTTAAAAAGCTTTACCGATCGATTCTAAAAACTAATCAGCTCTTAACATCAAAAAACCGCGTCGAAGGCCGCCAGTCCGGTCAAAATCGGTTGATTCGTTCGTGAATTATCGTAAACGGAAGAAAACCAAAAAAGTGTTTTTTCGGAATTACTCTGAAATTTTTGTTTTGATTAATCAAAATCTGCGAATTACTTTTGGGGACGATAAAGCTGCGTCGAATGCCGCCAACCGCGTGGAAATCGGTGGACTCATTCAAAGGTTATTGCGATTTGAAAAATCCAAAAATAGAGTTCTATGAAACTTCTATCAGACTTTTGAGTTGGGAGAGCTCAAATGCATCAAAATACTATCTCTCTGAACTAAGTAAGCTCAAAATATCACATCAATTATATTTTGAGCTCAAAAATCTAAAAAATGTCATAAGTACAATTTTAAGTACTCAGGTATGGAATTAGCGGGAAGTTGCAGGGATGACCTTTAGGGTGAACCGTTTTCCTATTTTTTAACTTCGCGCTGAAAAAATCAATGATTTAAAAAAAATCGGGAAGTTATTGGTTTTACCCCGTTTTGAAAAAATCGAGTTTTCATCAGATCTCGACGTTTTGAGGTCCTAGGAAGCTTCTCTGACTATTCCTGAGAGGGTGTCACTCCGTTTGTGTGTGTGTGTGTGTGTGTGTGTGTGTGTGTGTGTGTGTGTGTGTGTGTGTGTGTGTGTGTGTGTGTGTGTGTGTGTGTGTGTGTGTGTGTGTGTGTGTGTGTGTGTGTGTGTGTGTGTGTGTGTGTGTGTGTGTGTGTGTGTGTGTGTGTGTGTGTGTGTGTGTGTGTGTGTGTGTGTGTGTGTGTGTGTGTGTGTGTGTGTGTGTGTGTGTGTGTGTGTGTGTGTGTGTGTGTGTGTGTGTGTGTGTGTGTGTGTGTGAACTGATTCGGACCGATAGATTTTGAGAAAAATCAAAAAAACCCCAAAAAATTAAGAAAAATTTTTTTTTTAAATGTGGTTTTTTTGGAATAACTTTCAAACGGCTTTTTCGATGAACTCAAAAATCTAATCAGCTCTTAACCTTCAGAAACCACATCGAATGCCGTTTTGAAAATCAAAATCGGTTGATTCGTGCGTGAGTTAGCGTTGTCGAAAGAAAACCAAAAAAAGTGTTTTTTCGGAATTACTTCGAAATTTCTAGATCGATCAATTCGAACTTAAAAATTCTTTATGAGGCCTTAAAAACCGCGTCGATCGTCGCCAAGAACGTGAGAATCGGTGCATTCAGTCAAAAGTTATTGCGATTTGAAAATTCAAAAATAGTGTTTTATTAAATCTCTATCAGACTTTTGAGCTCAAAAGCCTAGAAAAGCTTTCTCCTTGAGCTCGGAGAGCTCAAAATGACACAAAAATTATATTTTTGAGCTCGAAGAGCTCAAAAACGTAATAAGTGCAATTTTTAGCGCTTAAGTATGGAATTACTGGAAAATTTCAGATATGGCCTTTAAAGTCAACCGTTTTTTAACTTCCCGCTAATAAAATCAATGATTTTCAAAAAATCGGAAAGTTATTGGTTTGACCCCGTTTTGAAAAATTGAGCTTTCAACAAATCTCGATGTTTTGAGGCCCTAGGAAGCTTCCCTGACTCCCCCTAAGAGGGTGTCACTATGTCTGTATATAGAGCTCGAAATGATCCGAAAATTATATTTTTGAGCTCGAAAAGCTCATGAACATAATAAGTACAATTTTGAGCGCTTAAATATGGAACCAGCGGGAAGTTCCAGGGATGGCCTGCAGGGTCAACCGTTTTCCAATTTTTTTTTATTTACACTATTATTAATTACATTTATTGAAATTTTTAACACTATTCTTAATTTAAACTTATTTTCTATTTTTTTAGTTTGGTTTTCTATAAAAAGCGTGTTTTTTAGTTTTTTTAAACTATTATTTATTTTCTACTTTTTAGTTTGGTTTATTTATAATAGCTTGTTTTTTTAATTTTAAACTCTTATTTGGCAACTAACTTACCAGCATGCACTTTGTTAATATTAGATAAATCGTCTTAAGATAATGGTTTGAAAATTAAAATTTTTGCCTTATCGACTATAGATAAAAATGATATAAATTAACAAAAATCTTATTTTTAAAATTGAAAAATGGAATAGTTTTATCAAATTAGTGTATTGTCATCGGTCCTCGATAAATCTACGAAGTTTGAACAAAATCTGGCCATTTAAAGTGCGTCAAAATCGCGCCCAAAGAAGTCGGTTACAAACATACAAACATACAACCATACAATTGAAGCTAATAAAAAGCGTGTAAAAACACATCAACTAACTTCACATCTGTCATCTGTCAAAGAATTAACCATTCAAAACAAATTATCTCTTCGTTGTTCTTATAAATAAAATTTTCATATTATTCACATTTAGAGCGCTCGAGCCATGCTTTGTACTTTTACCGCTGATATTGAGATAAATCCAATATGCTTAAATATAAACAACAAAGTAGATGTTTCATTAACCGATATGTACTAGGAAAAAGAGTGAAAAAGTATGAAAATGAAGATGAAGACTAAAGTAAGCTTTAGCCCAGCGAAGAGGGCTGGGTTTGCTAGTTCGATATATTTATGTTTAATAAGCTAGAATTGATCATTGAATATTTTTAATCACATTACTTTGCATCTTGAATTAATATCAACTATATTAATATCATTTGGACATTATATAGTTTGTTGAACATTGTAATATCTTAATAATTATTTATCTCCATTATATATGGGGCATTCCATGCCAAATCACCAAGTTTTTGACTCGACTCTCTTAGATTTGGCTGAAAATTTTTAATCATTTTCTACCCAACCAAAAAAATTTTTCAGTAGATTTATCTCCCAACCAAAAAAAGTTAAAAATTAAAAAAAGTGTGTGTGTGTCATGTTCTTAATAATATAACAATAGTTGGTCAATTAATTTTGACGATTAAAATGATCATGATATAAATTTTTCAATCAAATCCAAAATTAATTAATAAAAAATTAATGATATAAATTAATTAATTATAATCACTTTTCCTTGTGACAATTTTTCTACTAAAGAATAACTGATTTCTTGGACTTAATGTCCACGCTATTAATTTTTTATTTGCAACAAAATTTAATTTAATTAATTCACGGACTTAATCCCCAATTAAATTAATTATCACGTAAAAAAATTAATTTACAATATAAAATAAATTTAGTAATTAATTCCTAATATAATTTTCAATAAAATTTTCAATATTTTTCTGATTTAGAAAAAAATCGACAAAAGTCGGAACACTCAACTATTACTTTTCTCGCGTTAATTATTATAAAAATTATAACAGTAAATTAAGCGAATATTTTAGATGTTAATTATTTTTAATTGATTAATTTATTAAGTTGTTAAATTTTTCCCGCAAGGTCAATTGAGTGACTCTCGGGTATAAGCCCCCAGGAAAATCACTCAATCCGAACTAACAAATGTTTTATTCTAATTAATTAACTAATCGTCGATTAAACGATCCAATTAATAATTAATTAGGAGAAGTAACTGGGTATTAGTAAACCGCGGTCCACTTCTTTCCCACAGAGTAATAATTGATACCTTGACGAATAATACGATGATCTAACTCTCTAATCGAGGGTGAAGTCCTAGTTGTAGTTGGCTTCCTTCGTCTCGTCACTACTCCGGGGATCGGACTTTTTGGATTTCCGTGGCACTAGGTCTGGCGGTTACACTACTTCTCCCTTTTCCACTGCACGGCTCACCTATATCAACTCAAAACTATCCCCTCCTATTCTCCCTTTAGGCCCGAAGATCGAGACGCGCCAGTGCTATGTCGAACAATTATCGATCTCCGGTTACTCATCGATTTAGGGTAATTTTACCCTGTTACACTCTCATACAACTTGTATTTGAAACGGGGCCTACTAAATTCAAAACTCTGCGGTAGTGCAGTGCATGATGCTGTTTATTTATGAATGGTTTCTTTACTACTTTTTTGTATAGCTCCAAATGTTCTGTAATTAGTGTACCGACTAATTCATAGGTAGATCGATGATGAACTTTTTCTGATAATATATAGACTATTTCATTTAAAGAAGTATATATTTGCCAGACATCATTATTTTCAGGTATGAGATCACCAATGAATAAACCTAAATGCTGCATGAAACACAAACATCCACCTGCTGATAATTTTAAATTAGAATTTTTTATACAATCAGGTGATATATCTGGTGGTTTGTTTTGTTTACAAGTTTCCCCGAAGTAAAATGCATTAATTCTGTTATTAATCGTTTCATCACTGATAAGTTTTAGAGAAATAAGTAATTGTACTACATTAATTAGTTCGATTTTACAAATTCCTTCGATGAAATCATGCATAAAATCAACGGAAAGATTTTCAATTGCATGAAAATTAGGAAGATCATGCCATATACATTTTGAAATTATACCGCGGACATGCTGATTTCCACTAATTAGTTCTACTGCATTGTCATAAGATTTTTTAGTTCTTATTAAACCGGGTATTTCAGATGCTGTAGTGCGTAATAAGGGCTTGGTAATTTCACAAAAGCGACACGGATGTGTAGCAACAAAAGAAGTGACAAAACCTAATAATTCATGCATAGCAAGATTATCACCTAAAAATAGACCTAATTCAAAATATACCATTTCACTACCTTCAGTAGTTTCAACTTCAATTCCATTTTCAGATAAATCTTTAAGGTCATCGATTAATCGTTGAAATATAGCTTTATTTCCAAAAATTTTTTTGTCTACTGACTGAAAAATTTGGATGAGAAACATAGTATCTAACTTTGTTTTTAGTTCAGGTGGCATTAAAGCAATTTCGCCGTATACTCCAGTGAGTTTACCACCACTGCCAGCATGGCTACCCAAACAGTTATTAGTTTCAAAATCATCAGTATATATAAATAAAGGAAGAATAAATTTTCCATCAGTAACATTTTTAATCTTTCCCCATAAATCTCCTTGGATAAAATTTGATACGACATCAATACTGTCTTGATAACTCAAAAATTCAGCATATAATTTTATTTGACTTAAAACTGATGGCAATTCTAAAAAGCGTTTTAAAACTAGATATATAGGTATATATTGTATAGTTGCTTCTTCACAGTCAAAAGTTTTATTAGTGTTTTTTATCCTGAAACGTGTGTCAGCCCCCACGACAATAGCTTCAGGAGATATTAGAGCACCAGTACTTCTAAATATTTTTAATCTTTGCCACTCAGTATCTAATCCTTTAAACGGAGATTGTATATTTTTAAACATTAATTCAATTTCTTTTTTTTTTTCCACTATCAATCCCCCCTTCAGTTAAACACCCCGTAACTTCATTCTGTAAATACGAAAAAGCGCCATTACCTAAAAAAACTCATAGTTTGCTGGATAGTTTTTTGTATGACGTTTCGTGGAATTTTAAAATTTTGTACATTGGAAATAAATTTTTCAGCTGCTTCATAAAGTGCCAAGTTAAATGTTGTTGACAAACGATAGTTATCATGAGTTACCGGATAATCTAACAACTTTAAGCATGTATCACGCCATGAATCAGTGTTAGGTAGAATATTAACCTTTTGATTTATTACTTCTAACTCTAAATTTTCAATATCAATATTATTATCTAAATCATCATTAACATATAATAAAAAATTATTATCTACTTCGGGTCTAACAGGATTTTCAACGATACTACTTAATGGTGACATATCTACATGTTTAGAATCTTTTTCAGAATTTACAAAATTTTCTTCAATATGATGATTGGTACTTTGATTAACAACTTTATCACTTTTATGAGCATTTAAATGTTTTCGAAATGATTTCATGCAATCAAATGATCGATTACAATCTGATAAATATTGGAAGTAACATTTTGTTAATTTAAATTCTTTTCCATGACTTCGATAATGATATAAAAACTCATCAATACCAAAAAATATTTCTGAACACGAACATCGAATTTGGACCATTTTGAAAATTATTTTATTTAATTCTTACAAATATTTATGTGAATATGATAACCTTTTTATTCTAGATTTATTAATATGGCAATCTATTCAGCTTTAAAATGATGATGAAGCAACTAATACAATCAAGGAGATAAAACTATACTATTACTAATAGTAGGATACATAATTACTACGTACAGCTATTTTAAAATAAACAAAAGTTCTTAAGTAATTTAAAAAAAAATTTGATATGATTGCAACTTATCTTACGTTCTAAATAAATAAATTTGGAAAATTTTTTTAACATCAGTTTTACTTATGCTGATGGACCATTTTAAAATTTGAAATTAACTCACAGTTGCAGTTGTCGGAAACAATTGGTCTTGTACTATTTTAATATCTCCCATTAAAGTTATTAACGTGGTTGGAATATTATTATCATTGGCTGTTTCAATGTCAAAAATAATTTTTTGTATTAATAACCAAGCTGAGCGAGCTTCTTGGGGATACTTGATGCCCAATGCAAAAAATACAAAGAAACAAATCATGAACGCATCAAGCGTAGTATTAGCTTTATAGGTTGTGTCGCCCATACAAAAAATGAGGATCGGCCCATTAATGGGCCAAGCCAGGCAGCCGATTTAAAAGTATCGGCCAAGTATCCGAATATGTCGTCGGCCCAAGACTGGGTGAGTATCGGCTTGTAACGCCATCCCGATATCGGATCCTGTGATCGGCCGAACATAGTAATCAAGCATTGGCCAAGCATCGGCCAAGCATCGGCAAAGAATCCAATTTAAGCTAAAATAATT
>JZSA01007025.1:0-20620 GCA_000956155.1 Cotesia vestalis | reverse complement strand
GTGTGTTTGTTTGTGTGTGTGTATGTAACCCTTTTATAACTTTTGAACGGATTGACCGATTTGATCGCGGTTGGCGCCATTCGAAAGGGCTTGACAAAACAGATTTCCTGAAAATTTGAACTGATTCGGACCGGTAGATTTTAAGAAATTGCAAAAAAAACTACAAAAAAAAATTAGGAAAACGGTTCACCCTAAAGGCCATCCCTGTAACTTCCCGCTAATTCCATACCTGAGAGCTTAAAATTTTACTTCTTACGTTTTTGAGCTCTTCAAACTCAAAAATCTAATAGAAGCTTGATAAAACACTATATTTTAAATTTTCAAGACGCAATAACTTTTGAATAAATGAACCGATTTTCACGCGATTGTCAGCATTCGACCCAGTTTTTCAAGCTTAATGAAGAATTCCCAAGTTTAAATCAATCGAACTAGAAATTCAAAGTATTTCCGAAAAAAAACTTTTTTCGGTTTTCTTTCGACAACGATAACTCACGAACGAATCAACCTATTTTGATTGGGCTGGCAGCGATCGACCCAGTTTTATGATGTTAAAAGCTGATTAGTTTTTGGAATTGATGTGTAGAGCCGTTTAAAAGTTATTCCCAAAAAACCACATTTGAAAAAAAATTTTTTTGTAGTTTTTTTGAAATTTTTCAAAATCGACCGATCCGAATTGATTCGAATTGTATTTAAAATCTAAGTTTATTCAAGCCCTTTTAAATGGCATCAACCCCGATGGAATCGGTCAAGCCGTTCAAAAGTTATAAGAGGGTCACAAACACACACACACACACACACACGCGCGCGCGCGCGCGCGCGCGTACATACATGCAGACATACGGACATCATCGTGAAAACATTCAGGGAAGCTTCCTAGAACTTCAAAACGTCGAGATCTGATGAAAACTCGATTTTCGAAAAACGGGGCAAAACCAATAACTTCTCGACTTTTGAAAATTTTCAATTTTCTTAGTGGGAAGTTAAAAATTTGTTTTAATGTGGTTTTTTTAAAATAACTTTTGAACGGCTCAACCGATCAATTCCAAAAACTAATCAGCTCTTAACATCAAAAAACCACTTCGATCACCGCCGATCCAGTCAAAATCGATTCATTCGTTGGTGAGTTATCGTTGGCGAAAGAAAACCGAAAAAAGTGTTTCTTAAGAATTACTCCGAAATTTTGCGTTTGACCAATTTAAGCTTAAAGGTTTTTTGTGAGGCTTAAAAAACTGCATCGAATGCCGTCAACCGCGTAAACATCTGTTCATTCATTTAAAAATTAATGCGGTTTAAAAATTTGAGAAATAGTGTTTTATCAAATTTGTATCAGACTTTTGAGCTCAAAATCATACAAAAGCTATTGCATGAGCTCGTAGAGCTCAAACTAACAAACAAATTGTATTTTTGAGCTTGAAGAGCTCAAAAACGTTATAAGTGCAATTTCAAGCGTAGGTATAGAATTGGCAGGAAGCTCCAGGGATGGCCTCTGCTTGACAGGGTCAACTGTTTTCCTAATATTTTTTATTCAGGGACACGCGGATCGGGATATCTTACTTTCCTCGATGGCACGTATACTATTCTTCATCGTAATTTTAACCAAAAGTTTTTGCTATTGCTTTTATGAGAAAAAAGTGCGACTACTACCTTACGGAACAACATATACAACCGGATAAACAGCTTGAAATTTGCACTAACCATTACGAATACACACACACACACACACACACACGCTGAAATAATGCCGTCGTCGTAAGAATAGTCATAATAGCTTGCTAGGACTTCAAAACGTGGAGTTTTAATGAGAACTCAATTTTCAAGAATCGGGGTGAAATCAATAACTTCCCTATTTTTGAAAATCATTAATTTTTATGGTTGGAAGTTAAAAATATTCGCATTTTATTAAGTTTTATAGTCTATTAATCATCAATTTTGTTTATAAATTGTCAAATTTTTGTTTTATAGGAGTTGTGTCTGGGTGACGCAGTTGGTGAGACAAAGTACACAAATGACAATTTTTTAGATTTCGTCGATGGATATTGCCAAGAAAAATTTTCTCCACTGCTATATTCTACAAAAGATCTAAAAACGGAAGAATTTGATAAATTCTCACAAAACGAAAAACAAGAAATTATCCATGATCAATGCAACCTCAACTTCATCAGTGAACATCCATATATTTTTGTTTTGAATCAGTCTGAAAACATTCTACCGAATAAAAATTCAAAAGTACAAATAACGCATGACTATGTAAGCTTAGGTCAAAACAAACCGTTTATAACTATTCATCAAGATGCGCCTTGTGTAATGGATGAAACTGATTTTTTACCTAAGTTTAATTTAGCAAAGAGAGAATATCGACATCATAACATAGTAGATGAAAGATCAATCAATTGCAAAGACTTCTCTAAATTAAGTTCATCATACCTTCAACAAAGCTATACAACTAAAAAAGATGAAAATTTTCACAAAAAACTAATTTCAATGATTAACGATAACGAAATTGAAAAATTAAGTGGGGAAATATACAGTTTAGAATATTATAGATCATGCAATAAATTATTGTCAATGAAATCAAGACCTTTGGCTAATTTACGACAAACTAATGAAGATGCCGAAAGAAATCATAAAGCATTAGTAGATTTAAATAAGAAGTGCCGGAGTATAATACGGAAATTTAAGAATGGTTTATTTACAATAGATACTATATTCAAATGGAATGAGTTACGTTCTAAAGATGGTCCTATGAGTTGCTCCATATGTCGGTGTAATAAATTTTTTAAACGACCTGGCTCAATTGCGAATCATATATATAGAGTACATGAAAGAATACTTCGGGAAGCATTAGAACGCGGTGAACTTCATAAAATATTGGAGACGAATCAAAAACAGAGAGACGATTGGTCTATTGAAAATGATCAACACCTCACAATACCATGTGAAGAGTTAAACCAGCAAAATTACTGCACATCTATGAATTCGATGGGGTTGAAACTCCTTCACGAGAGTTCTCCCTTCTTGAGCAGTTGTAACTCATCACTCGATAATTATGATTCATCGTACTCTATGACTGAACAAAAACAGAACTTAGATTCAAACGTAGAAAAGTATGAATTAGAACAGGCACTTAAAACTCTAAAAAAAGATTTTGATAAGTTTTAAAAATTCTCTGCTTTCACACAAATTTTCGTCAACAAGAAAAATAATTCGAGCATGGAAGAAAGTACCTTTATTGCTGACAGAAGAATCCAAGAAAAAGATATCATCTTTAATGTTTTTTATTTTTTTTTTTTTAATTCTTTGTTGAAGCTGAAATTCTGTAATAAATATATCATTTAAAGTTTTGCTAAAATAATAACCGGTCAATTTCTTCTTTATACTTTATCAAGAATTGATCATGATATGATACTTACTAATTTATCTTGAAAAACTTAAAATTTTTGTTAAATGTAAGCTTGCTAGTTTATTTAAATCACTTTATAAATCAAAATATGTTTGCAATATATCTAAGATTATTCAGTTACAATAATCTATAGGTTTTCCACGAAAATTTAACATTATTTTGTCGGTGATCTACTTCAATTTCCTCAAGTTTTCTGATATATTATTAGAGCAAGTTTTTACAGAAGTTTTTTCGGATTTTTCTGCTTCGTGGAGTTAAAAATTGATAAAAATTTAGACAATTAATCGATCCTTGAAACATTTCGCTACATTCGAGCTAAAAACACTTGGGAATTTTTTGACAAAATTGCTTTTTGAGAAACATTTTTCATTCAAGGCGGACGTACAGGGGTTTTACGTGCAGACGACACTCAATCTGTAAATAATACGTGTACACATCAGTACCTACTGGGCTGTATAGAACTTTATACAATCGAGGATAATGTCACGCATACGTCACCAATCTCTATACAGCCGAATAGCTTACTATACGTTTTAACTGTCATTTTAAAAAGCGCACATTTCTTTATTTGGATAAGAGTGTAAAAAAAAATTAGAAAAACGGTAGACCGAAAGGCCATCCGTGCAACTTCCCGCTAATTTTATATCAGGAGCTTAAAACTGCTCTAATGATGTGTTTGAGCTCTCCGAGCTCAAAAATATAATTTATGCGTTAATTTAAGCTCCCTGAGCTTAAAGGGACAACTTTTCTATGCTTTTGAGCTCTTCGAGCTCAAAAGTCTGATAAAACTTCAATAAAACACAATTTTTCAAATTTTCAAACTGCAGTAACTTTTGAATAAATGAATTGATTTTTACGCGGTTGGCAGCATTCAGCGCAATTTTGTGAGCTCTATAAAGAATCTGTAAGTTTAGTTTGATCGAACCAAGAATTTCGGAGTAATTCTGGAAAAACTCTTTTTATGGTTTTCTTTCGTCAACGATAACTCACGAATGAATGAACCAACTTTGACCGGACCGACAGCGATCGACGTGATTTTTTAATGTTAAGAGTTGATTAGTTTTTAAAATCGATCGGTCGAGCTGTTTAAAAGTTATTCCAAAAAAACCACTTCTAAAAAAAATTTTTTTCCTATTTTTTTTAGATTTCTCTGACTTTCTCAAAATCTATCGTTCCGAATCGGTTCAAATTTTCAGGAAATCTAAGTTTGGGCAAGCCCTTTCGAATGGCACCAACCGCGATCAAATCGGTCAAGCCGTTCAAAAGTTATAAGAGGTTTACATACATACATACAGAAACCATCGCGAGAATAGTCAGGGAAGTTTCCTAGGACATCAAAACGACGAGATCTGATAAAAACTCGATTTTCGAAAAACGGGATAAAACCAATAACTTCCCGATTTTTGAAAATTTTCAATTTTTTAGCGGGAAGTTAAAAAAAAGAAATTCATTACAAATTTAAAAAACTAGAAAATTGATTGGGTTTTGCGCGCTTTTGTCAAAATGTTTATTATCGGCAATTTAATTAATCAATATGGTTAGAAATTTTACTCATTAATATTTAACCGTTGCCATAGTAACCGTTGCTGTGGTAACCGTTGCCAATGTGGTCACCATAGCAACGAAAAGCGACAGTAATAAAAACGTCAATTTTTTAATCAAATTTCATAATTCTCTCCCGTATTAGCGCTGCTAATAATTTCTTCTATCTGTTAACCTTTCCTTTTACCAATAATTACATTTATCATTTATCTGGAGTACGTACAACCTCTTCTGTAATGTTTACTACCGGACGTCCAGTCTAGTGAATTTGTGTAATGTATTTTGTTGCTATAAAATGAATATTCAACTATGGAAGCGAAAGCTAGGTACATAAATGGGTATCTGAACCAATTAGTCTACCGAATATTACTGTGAAGTTTTCATGTGAATCGGATTACACGGAAGCAAAGATAAAGCTGGATTAAAGATACAATACTGTCAAGTCAATCACTGGAACT
Source organism: Cotesia vestalis (assembly GCA_000956155.1). Taxonomy (NCBI): domain Eukaryota; kingdom Metazoa; phylum Arthropoda; class Insecta; order Hymenoptera; family Braconidae; genus Cotesia; species Cotesia vestalis. The sequence continues at coordinate 15,220 of JZSA01007025.1, read as the reverse complement.
CAAAAAATTCATTCCGTTGATCCGAAAGATGATGGAACCGTACAAATTAGAGAGTATTCTAGTTCAATTCATGATCGTATATGTAAAATTTTCAAAAAAGCACGGAGATAAATGGAGACTGCCTAGGAAAAAATGAATAGACCTGACCATGCCCATTCATGTATGATCGGGCCTGAAATTGGACATGATCAGACCTGTTCATGTATGATTAGGCCTGAAATTAGTCCTGATCAAACCTGGTCATGCCTGTTCATGTCTGGAGCGTTACATACGGTCAAGCCTTATCAGACCTCTTCATACCTGTTCATGTATGAAGCGTTAAATACGCTCAGACCTGATCAGACCTGTTCATGTCTGATCTTGCTTAGAAAAAGATTAAAACTTAAATGTGATTTTCAGTCTGGAAAAAAGATTTTATAGAACTATAGACTGCAGTTCTATTTTTAAAATTAATTTGTTCTGTGTGATGTATCAGTTTCTGTCCCCCTTATATATTTTAAATGTACAACTTTCATCAAAAAGTTTCGGCTTAAACATAAACTTTTTGATTTTCTATGCCAAAACGATGATTTTTGACGCAATGACACGAAATTTTTTACTGTGTTTCATTGAATACGTGAAAAATAAGATTATTCAGTAAAAGTTTGAGTTTGATAGCGTGCAAATACCAAAATATATCAGTCGATATTGATAAGCGATAAGTACTTTCAAGGTATCTGCTATTATCTTAAGCTACGCCTTGGTCCATTGCAGTAGTATCAAAGGCTGCCAAACTGTAGAGCTCACACATAGTTCTTACTTCCCTATCCGTTTTAAATAAAAAGAAGTTCAAAATTAAAAGAAAACAATAAAATTATAAATCTGGAATAAACCTTAAAGAAATTTTTTCTTACTTTACTTAGAACCACATGTTAATAGAGCGAAAAAAATACATAGCTGTTCCAAATAAATCACTCTAATATATATTAAATTATTAATAATCCGAATACTCTTAGGCACTACTTTTATTTTTGATTTCCCGCTAAGAAAATTGAAAATTTTCAAAAATCGGGAAGTTATTGGTTTTACCCCGTTTTTCGAAAATCGAGATTTCATCATATCTCGACGTTTTGAGGTCCTAGAAAGCTTCCCTGACTATTCCCGGGAAGGGTGTGTGTGTGTGTGTGTGTGAAATATTATAAAATATGAGATCGTTAGTTACTTGAACATGATGGAAGTGACAGCCTCGAATGTCAGCTAACGGCATCACCTTTTTAAAAGAATTTCTCGTCGCAATTTCAAAGTCAGTCATGATAACTTTATTGAACGTTTCGAAATCTTTAAAAATCACCTTAAACACGCTATCATATGCAGCTTCAGATTTGTGATTCATTAGAATCCATGCAACTGGAAACGCCTGAATATAAAAAAAATTATTTAATACACACAAAAAACAAATTTCTTACGTCAAAAAAATTTTAAGGAAAACAAAAGTTATTTTGGAGTAAGAAATATTCTTGGCTCAAGAAAATTTGACTTCATTCTAGAAATTTTCAATCTTCTTTAATATTTTCTTGATACAAAAAAATTTAAACACAGAAAGTAAAAATTCTACACTGGAGAACATAATTTTTATATTTGATCAAGATTTTTAGATACTTTAGGGAAGCAGCGCCAACTACTTCAGCTGAGAAAAAATTTTCTCACCTTGAAAAAAATTTTCTCTTGAATATTTGATACACATTTTATATTATTTAAGCGTGCAATTATACATATAGAATTTAAAAAAATCATTCGATATTATTTAATCTTTCCATTTGATATATTGATCAATAAAAATTGACTTCTATCGAGATATTTAATTTTTTGGAGCAAAACAGAAATTTTTTGAAGACAAGAAAATTTACTTTTATCAAGACTTAAATTTTTTGGAGCAAGAGGCTGAATTTTCTCAAAACAACAAGATTTTCTGGACTCAAATAAATTTTCTTGGATCAAGATACGTATTTCTTAAAGCAAGAGAATTAATTTTGTTGGAACAAACAAAAATAAACAAAAAAAATCATAATATTTACCGAGCTCTCGTAGATTGCATTGATTACATAAAGCTGGTGATTCTTAGTATCAATCTTAGGTGCAATCGCTGGGAATCTTGAGAATGTACCATCTCCACACAACATGTCACACTCTTTAAATTTGGCAATATATTCTGGGTTCCATAAGATCACTGATTCGATATCTTTATTAACCTTGTACTCTACTTTCAAACGCCCCCCTGTGTATTCTAAATTATCTAAATGTTTGTCGCTAGTCAAAATCTCATAAAATTCCTTCAGGCCACCATTAATAACGGGAAACGGTTTTCCATTCCTCGTCCAACGCTTCATTGAGCTTTTTATACTGGTATACGGGATTTGAATTGCAGCTTCTGGGTGGCTTCATGATCAAAGCAAACGTATTAATTACATTAAAATACAGAAATCGACGTTTTAATTAGCAAATTATCAACTCCATTTTAGAGAATTTTTTATTTGTACGAAAAAAACAATTAGTTCAAAATTTATTATCACGTGGGGTGCTTTTTAAGATATTATCAAAATGATAATCATTCTACTCATATCTGTCAATAAAATATTTATAACTATTGACACCATGCACCCCACGCTTTTTTTAAAATGAAATAATTTTTATTTTATTCACACTATTATTAATTTATATTTCTTAAAATTTTTAACACTATTCTTAATTTAAATTTATTAAAACTTATTTTCTATTTTTTAAGTTCGGTTTTCTATAAAAGCGTGTTTTTTAGTTTTTTTAAACTATTATTTATTTTATACTTTTTAGTTTTGTTTATTTATAAAAAAATTTTTTTTGAGTTTTTTAAAACTATTATATGCTTTGTTGAATTAAAAATTCTCTTTGGTGTTCGAAAATTTGTTAACATTAGATAAATCGACTAAAAATAATGGCTGGAAATTAAAATTCCTGCTTTATCGATTATAGAGAAATTTGTTAAAAAAAATTAAAATTAAAATTCTTGCCTTATCGACCATAGATAAAAATTATATAAATTAACAAAAATTTTATTTTGCAAATTGAAAAATGGAATAATTTTATCAAATAAGTGTATTGTCATCGGTCCTCGATAAATCTACAAAGTTTGAACAAAATCTGGCCGTTTAAAGTGCGTCAAAATTGCGCCCAAAGAAGTCGGTTACAAACATACAAACATACATACAAGTGAAGCTAATATAAAGCGTGTAAAAATATACACGAAGTTTTGAACAGGCTTTTGCTCTCACCTTCCTGTAAGTTTTCAGCCTGTTTTTTCGTTGAAAAAAAAAATCGCATAAAAATAGCACACCCTAATAGAGATACCTCTAAAGTTTTCAACGTATAGCACGAGACATGCTTCGACGTCTACACGGAGAGAAATTTATAGGAAAATTTACAATTCTTGATGGGAATGGTTCCCATAATGTATGGGAAGTGGATAATGAAAATCTTAATTATGGTAACTATACCATACTTATTATGGTAACCATTCCTATAATTATGGGTATGATTCTCATAAGGTATTGTAATAGTTCCTATAATTATGGGAATAATTCCCATAATTTTAGGAATAGTTCTCATATCATTGTAGGAGTAGTTCCCATAATATCGTTAAAATATGAGTCAGATAAATTTCAATAAATAAAAATTTAATTAAGTTTTCTTTATTTTTTTTTATTTTTACAAATTAAGCCTCAAAAATAAATTAAATCTATTTTTTAGATATGTAACGCTTTTTCTTTATATTAACTACATTACTAATTCTATAAATCCGAAACAAATCAACTGGTACGCAAGTAAAGTTATTCAAATAATCAATAATAACAAGAGCTTCAAGATGGTCATCAAATTCACAAGTAATTTGCGTTGTAATTATAAATAGTTCCATTGCCGAGTTTTTAATAATTAATTTAACATTATGAAATTCAGGGCCATTATCTGAAGGCATAATTAATATAGTATGCTCATTAATTTGATGATTGCCTATCCAATTTAACTGAGTGACGATATTGAAATTTGTAAGTCCTATGTACTATTTTGTAAGTCATGGTAAGAGTAATTATAGGCTGCGGTATAATTATTTAAAATCTTGAGATCAAAATACTTTTTTTTAATAAACTCATGAACTAAATGGCCCATGGTATATTGACAGACTCCATCAAGAAGATCGTGCATAACATCACAAGCCAAATTTTCAATAATATGAAAACTTTGGAGGTCATTGAAGATACACGCTTCATTGATACCAGTGAGACTTACATTATTCAATTTAACTTTATCATCATATGATTCACGAGTTCGTAGTAAGCAAAACTGTTCGTGATGTATGTTGTTTAAATCTTTGTAGTGAATTTTGCAAAATCGACAACAGTAATTCGCGATAAAACTCTGCATCCGGGAAAAAATGAATTTGCCTAATCATATATATTTATATATAATCACAAGTAGACCTGGAAATTGGCCAGATCTAATCATATATAATTATATATAATTATTTCTAAAGAAACAAAAAGAATTAAGCGTGCGCGGAGATCGAACCGGGGACCTGACGCTTAAGATACTAACACGCTATTTTTTTTTTTTTTTTTTAAAGAAGTTTTATTTGCTTTGAAAAATTACATTTTTGTTACATTAATTGGCTGCAAATATTAACTTAAAAAATAGCCATAGATAATTTGTGTTTTTTTTTTTTTTTTTTTTTTTATGGAGACTGGAGAAGCTATCGAGGTAGCGTATATATATCCATGTGGGTTTGAAAAATGATATGCCTATTAACCAAAACAGGTGTTGTCGGCGTGCGGGCCTATCAGCGTCACGTTTTTCACGGTGGTCGTGTTCTTCGGGTCGTTCTACCTCATCAATTTGATGCTTGCCGTCGTGGCCTTGAGCTACGAGGAAGAAGCTGAAATTACTAACGAGGTAACACTTTCATTGGCTTCCTTCTTCCTTCCCGCTTTCAGTCTGAAGATATTTAAGTGATGAATTTGTCGACTAAGCGACCGAAGGATTCATCAATTAATTATCTTGAGATTGATTGATTGATTGATCAATAATAATTTTCATTTAAATATTAACGTTGATTGATAGGAAAGAAAAAAAGACCTGACTGACCATCGCGAAGACTCGACGTTTAGTTTCGACCCGACGAAGATCAACATCAAAACTCTGACGAAGGAGAAGCAGAAAAAAATCGATGCACGCAAAGGCGTTCTGCTGAGCAGCTACACCAGAAAAAAAACTCGAAGAAGAAAACGAGGAAGAAGCTCCGCTGGCCAGGAAAAAAACGGGGGCGCGAGGAGCAGGTCCTTGATTAAAAAACGCGATCAGTAGGATCATCCTCAAATCTTTTAACCTTCACGAGTCCTTTCCACCCTGCAACCCACGCCACTTGTTTTTAATTGTTATTTTTTGGGATTAATCGTTGTGCTGAAAAGATCAGACATCTGGAATTTTTTTTTCATAGGGACAAAATAATTTTTTGTGCAATTTTTGGGGTAGAAAAAAAACTGGGCTTTGTCACTCATTAAAAAGCAAAAACACCCTCATTTTCATCAAGATTTATGTTATGAAGCACTTATAATATTAAAATTACTGTACTCTATTATAAAAACGCTTAATGCACTGTAATTATCATTTAAAGTTGTTTACGTTAGATAATTATGCATTTTATAATGAAAAAAAAATTTCCTTTAAAGAAAATTTAATCAATGAATATCTATAAAATTTAAATTAAATATTAATTATCAATTTCTAACTTTTGATTGATCTTCGTAAATATTTTATTTATGATTGACGTATAATAAAAATATCAAAGGCACTTTAATGTGACCTCATAACTCGATTTTTCAACTATATTTGGTGGTTTATTAATTATTAAAAAAAAATCATTTTTAATCGTAAAATTTTCTTTAAATATCTCGAATGATAATTGAACGTAAAAAATATGAATATTTAAAAATTAATCTTTTAATTATTTAAAATTTACTCAATTCAACGAAAATTTCTCTAAAAAATATTCTCAAATGTGAAAATTAAAAAAAAAATTATTCTTAGTTCAAAATATATTTTTACTTACGTATTTAAAGATTTATTTTAAATGTGATTCAATTATAGTTAAAATAAATAAAAATTGGCCAAAAATTTGATGCTAATTTTTTTTTTTTTTTTTTTTTAAAGAAGTTTTATTTGCTTTGAAAAATTACATTTTTGTTACATTAATTGGCTGCAAATATTAACTTAAAAAATAGCCATAGATAATTTCTGTTTTTTTTTTTGTTTGTAAAAACAAAAAAGAAAAACTTGGTTTTAACAATAAGTCTCCTCGATTGGAGTAGCTGATGTTAATAATTATTATTGGATATTTATTTATGTTTATTTTAGAATCTTAGAACTAGTTTACTTAGTTATGATAACGATCTTATTTTAATTGCTAAATATGCAACATTAACAGTTGTGGAAAAATATTTCTTTTTTTAAAACCACTTGTTTCTAATTTAATAAGTCTTAAAACTAACTTAAAAATAGGAGATATGTATATTATTTACAAGAGAAAATTAACATTATCACGATTTTTTTTGTAACCGTCTTCTCAATTCTTTGCGATGTCTGGACTCTTCGGTTAACCACCAATACTTCTCATCCAGTCGATGATCATCAAGATGGTCTCTTGCAGGGAGAGATTTGGAGTAAGTAAAGTCAAACCAGTTCGTTATAGCTTCCTCAGGAGTGAGGGTTATTCTTTTGTTGGCTTTATGACGCTTCCAATGGTAGATAATTGGAACATTATCTTCATCTTGAATAAGTCCTTTATGATCGAGTAGTAAAAATGCTTGAGGTGGAAGCTGACCAGACTCGTTTCGTTTTTTGAGATCATCCTCAGTGAACTCAGCAAGGTCTTTGATGGCTGTATTGTTAATTGTTATTAATTTGCTGAAGTAGTCCCGTACTAGTCTGATGATATGGTTATCAATTCTTGGGATTTCAGCAATGTTATATAGTACAGTGTTGCTGATACGTTTTTGGAAGTTGGACTCGGCAGATCTATAAACTCCAGTACATGCTCTGAGGCATTTACGCTCGAACAATCTAAAATTTTCCATCACAGCTGCGCTGGTGTTCCACCAGATTGGAGCTGCGTAGGTTAGAATTGGTCTTACTAGTAGCAAGTAACAAATGATTTTTGTTTTTCTACAGAGGTTTTTATTGTAGAAAATTCGGCTGTTCGCTTTAAAGGCAGATTTAGCTTTTGTTAGTTGTGAATCTTGATGGTGTCTTAGCCTGAGTAATTGGTCAATTTGTACTCCTAAGTATTTTACTACATTTTTGTGCGGAATGTTTATCAGCTCGTTGGTGTTGGGATAAGGAGTTGCTATTTGAAAATTTTTTATCTGATTTAGAGCTATCTTGCTGAGGTGGTTCGACTCTCTTCTGAAGACGGCTGTCTCACATTTTTCAGGGTTCATCCTCAAGTTCCATATTTGGTAGAACTTATTGATTTTGTTTATAGTGTCCTCCAAATTTTTTTGTAGAGTCAAGGGCTGTTTGCCAGCCATACCCACTATTAAATCATCAGCATAAGCCACTGCAAACAAACTGTCGTCCTTATTTAGTCTGAAACTTGAAAGAAGTGACATCGTGAAGATATTGAAGAGAATTGGCGAGTTGACTGTGCCTTGCTGTAGCCCTTCTAGGACTATGTAGTTCTTCGTGGATAGGTTGGTTCCATCCCAGGTTTGGAAGGATCTGTTGAGGATCATGTCAGTAATTAGAAGTAAAAGCCATAGCAGGAAGTCTAGTTTAGTTAATTTGAAAATGAGTCCATTGATCCACACCAAATCAAAAGCTTTTTCGAGATCAATCAGTGCGACTGCTACTCGAAGATTATTAGTTAAGTGTTTCGTGATGATGTCAATTAGCTTGTGGATAGCATGCGTGGTACTGTGTTGTTCTCTGAAACCAAATTGTAGGTTATGAATTATTTTTTTGTCGGTACAAACATTGATTATTTGGTTGTTTATAACAATTTCATAGACTTTTCCCAAGTTGGAGGTCAGACTGATTGGTCTATAACTTGTTGCCTTGCTGGGATCTTTATCTTTTTTTGAAATTGGCAAGACTTTGGCAGATTTCCATGAGATAGGGAAGTAAGCATGGTTGGTGGCGTTGTTAAATAATATGACCAGAGCTCTAATTATTTTCGGAGGTAGACGTTTTAATATTATTGAAGGTATTTCGTCAGGGCCGCTAGAAGTTTTGTTTGGCAATTTTTTCAAGACTTTGGTTAGTTGTTCTGTATTGGTAAAAGGTTGATCTGTGATATCTTCGTTGGAAGAGTTAAGCGCACTGTTATTGCAGTTAAAGGTTGTGTAGGTGGTACTATCAGCATGCCTATCTGCAAGAAGCTTTTTCATATTCTCGGCTTTGGTATCAACCAAGTCTCTGAGTATAGTGTTGTTATTTAGATACCGTGGAGCGTTGATTGTTTGATAGAACTCACCGATGATATTGAGCTTATCTACTGGGTCACTGATTAGATATTCATCATTGATCTGTGCAGCTTTGGTTGTGTCTATGGCTCCCTTTTGGACTGTCGGGTCTGTTGTTTTTATACGTTGATTTTCTATTGTTATTAATTTTTCATTTCTCAGGAGTCTATTTATTTTTGGGAAGAATGCTGTTGGATTTTTGTAGTTTATTTGTTTCAGTTGACCTTTCCAATAGTCAGCTACGGATTTGTTGAACTCTTTTCTCAGGTCTGACTTGATGAGATTAATTGTTGTCTTGAGGCGTACGATGTGGTCCTGTTTATTGTTGTTTGGTGAGTTTTGGGCTATATGCAGTAATTTTATGGCTTTGCTCTTATTTTTTTGTAGGGTTTTAATCCTACTGTTCAGGTATTTGAGTATTCCATTATTTTTTTTCAAGATCGGAGCTGAATCGTTCATTGCTGATACGAGAGTTGATGTTAAGACGGTGATGTTACTATCAATCTCAGGTATTGATAGATTTCGATCTGCTGGAATGTCTTGGGTATAGTTGATGTTGGCTATTTTCTCGAACTTCTTCCATTTAATCACTCGGATATTACGGCGTGGCTTTGGTATGTCGTCTTGTTGCGTATGGCTTGGTAGGACTATTGTAAAGAGCAAGGCTCTATGGTCACTGTTATAGTCTGCTGTCTTAATTTTTCCATTAGATGTGAGGTTGGTGATTATCAGATCTGTAATACAGACATCTAGAAAGGTCTTAGCCGGAGTGAACGAAGCTTCTTCCGTAGAGTAGATTTTAGCGCGGTATTTCGCCAGGGTGTCTTTTTCTCAGTTACGTAGGAATTTCCCTCTTTGATTATCATTTGGATCACCCTGGGGAGTTTTTTTTACTACTTGTTTTATTTTTCCATTGATAGATTCTGTTCGATTGTTTGTATAATTCCCCAGGTTACACTTAGTAATCTTATGCGCAAACCATTCATCCCTAATATTATGCCAGTTTTGATCGTAGTACTGTATCAGTTGAGATGGACAGACTTTTCTCAAAAGGTTATATAATTGTTGATAATGTTTGTCACTTCTTGTGTAGCACAAATTTTCCAGGATGGTTAACGCTTGTTTCTTTTGGCACTTCAATAGCTTCATTTCTGGCTCGTTTACAATTTTTTTGAAAGTCTTAATAACGTGAAATCGACAAATATAAGTTGGAACATTTGGAAATAATTGGTGTAAAACAGGTCTTGCGGTTAAATCCTTGTCACTCATGAAGGATGTTATATCGTGACAAAGACTTCTGTTTTCTTCTTGAAACGCCTCCATCATCCATCTAAATGTTTCTTTTTCTTCTGTACTTAACAAACCCACACCAATAACTTGACCTCGACCTTTAGGATCTTCAATCACTAGAAGCATGACAGTCAATTTTTGATTGGTTAACTTATATGTTCCATCAATCATGACAATTGATGGCCACCTCTCAAAATCTCTCCGCATCTCGAGAGTAGAGAAATAAATACCCTTACATTTGTTGTCTTCGGTATGGAGTACACAAACGTTTGTACCTAAAAGAAGATTAGAAATTTAGTTTTATCAACTACATTATAAAACTTTACTAATTAAAAATATTATTATTTGTACTGTGATAATCGTTATATAAAATATCATGATTGTATTAACAATTAAGTATTTATTTTGAAAGCTAGTATGTCAGTTATACGTGGAAAAAATTTTCGTAAGAACTTTGAACTTTTAATTAGTTTTATCCTTTTCTAGACAATAGGATTACAAATGTTATTCAATATTGTGAGTATCGATGAAAACATCTAAATTATAGCTGACATGATTAACATTAACTAAGACGACAATATATCATCAGTAACCGAAAGTAGAAACCACGAGGGTTATTTTCAATTATGATAGGCAATAATTTCAGGAATTTCTTTATAACTGATCGTTAATAATTGAGTATAAAATACTTGAACAACGTAAAAATGTACCAACAAAATGGATTGTAAATAATTAATATTTTTATCAAATGGTGAAAAATTTTAATCAAAATTTTTTTCATACCGTATTCGTTGCAAAGCTTATCAACTATTAATAAGATGTTGTCAGAGTTATCAATATTTTTAGTTTTTTCGGTATTCATATTATGCAACTGTTTAAGTAAAATTTTTTTGCCAAATTTTTCTTCTGCATAAACCTTTATTTTTTTTTTTATTAGCGTCCATAGCAAGATATCCATTCACTTCTTCAGTCTCTGTAGAGTTTAATCGTCTGTTTTCGAGTATGTAGTCATCAAATTGCTAAAACATAGTAATAACTTATAGATAATAGTTGAAATTGGAATGGCTTACGATCTTTAAAGAAAGGATAATACTTCTGACTCATCATGATTTTTGTGATCTGTGTTACCTCCCCACCTGCGTTCGCAGATGTCTGTGATAGCAAATACGCGCGCTAATTCAATGGCTAACAATTATATAATAATTTTATAAACATTAATTTTTCCTATCAATAATTACGTTAAATGATAAGCCAAGAATGTTAAACATCAAATATTAAATAATAGTTCACAGGAAATAGAAATTGATAAGTAAAGTAACTCAGTCAACAACTGAGTAAACAAAAATATCTTTAAGTTTACATTAACATTTTCTCACGAAGAATGTTATAGGAAATCTAGACTTATAAAAATTGTAAGACAACTAGCGTTGAGTACATAGGTATATTTAAGAACATTCGAAGATTGTTCTAAATAAATAATTGATAACGAACGTCTGCGTGTCGTGGACTCTGGAGTTTAGTCAGCACGCGGGTCATCTGATCACACCTCGGAAACGTGACACGCATCAACTCCAGAGATAAGGACATTCGGGGCCTGATACTCAACCCTACTCCTCCTAAGGAGCGGCCCTTAGACGAGGAGATATAAACAGGGTGCACGAGTAGTTCGAGGCTCTTCTTGATCTAAAAGTTACGTACTTAATACGCTCGATCATTAATCTTTGTCGAGAGACCTTAAAAGCTAATAACCACGTACTTCACGGCAGTTGTCAAATCATATATTTTCAAAGTCTATTTTAATCATTAAATGAACTCATTTGTTAATTAAATTCACCGAAGTTAGTTATTTCGGAGTTAATTCGAGAACCTCTACTTACGACTCTGGAGGTCGTAACATCTTTATCTCCAGCTCTAGTTGTTCTACTGGTTACTCACAAACCCGTGAGGTAACCGGGACGTAACATGTAACACAACTGATAACTTCAAAATATCGAAAGTCTTTCAGTTAAAGGTAAATTCTAGATGGGCAACTACGTTGATAAGTGCTGTGGAAAAATGAAAAAATTAGAAGTTAAAAAAATGAAATATTGTTAAAAATTAAAAATTAATTATTTACAAATTTACCTAGTATTGCGAATAGTTGCGACTGTTTCTTTATTACGATCACTGAATTTACAATAATATTTAACATAATGATTAGTAAAATTCGCTACGAGTTTATCATTGATGTCTCGTTCTTCATGAAGAACCGTGTAAAAAAAATTTGTTCCTAAGGGATGCCTTAGGAATCCCGTATCAGGGATGTCCCGCTCGTGAGACGGAGAGGAACTATGAGCGGACGATTGACGGGACATATTAAAATATCGGAAGTAGCCGAAAAAGCCTTGAAAACCTGAAAATGATCTACGAGATAATTCAGGGTAGTTTCAGGTTTTTCTTCAGAATATAAAAAATTATAAAAGTGCCGCGGAAATTCCTGCAAATAACCTGAGGTTGAGTTTAGGATAGTTTCAAATAATTTTGCAGAATACAAAATTAATAATAGCACCGCTGAAATCCCTGTAAATGACCAAAGGACTAATTCGAGGTAGTTTTAGGTTCTTTTGCGAGATACAAAAACGATAAAAGTACCGCTGAAAGTCCTGCCAATGACATGTGGGATAATTTAAGGAAGTCTCAGGTTCTTCTTCGGAATATAAAAAATTGTAGAAGTGCCGCCGAAATTCCTGCAATTGACCTGAAGAAAAATTCAGGATAGTTTTCGGCTCATCTGTGATATAAATAAAAATAAGTAAAGTACCGTTACCATTCTTGCAGACGATTTCTAGGATAATTTAGGTTAGTTTCAAGTTTTTCTCCGGACTATAAAAAATTATAAAAGTGTCGCTAAAATTCCTGCAAATAATCTGAGGTTGGGCTGAGGATAGTTTCAAGTACTTTTAAGCAATACAAAATTAATAATAGTCCGCTGAAATCCCTATAAATGACCTGAGAGCTAATTCGAGGAAGTGTAAGGTTCTTTTGTGGGATACAAAAATGATACAAGTACCGCTGAAATTTTTTTAAATGACCTATAGAAGAGAACAGGACAATTTCAGGCTCTCCTGTGGTTTAAGAAAAATAGCAAAAGTACCGCTTCAATTCCTGCAAATGATATAGAGGAAAGTATAGGATAGTTTCAGGTTCTTCTGTGGCATAAAAAGAAAAAAACAAAAGTGCCGCTATCATTCCTGCAGATGACCTGTGGAATAATTCAGGGTAGTCTCAGGTTCTTCTTCGGAATATATAAAGTTATAGAAGTGCTTCTGAAATACCTGCAAATGACCTGAAGAAAAATTCAGGATAGTAGCAGGTTCATCTATGGTATAAATAAAAATAACTTTATTACTGCTACCATTCTTGCAGATGTCCTGTTGGACAATTTAAGGGAGTTTCAGGTTCGTCTGCGGAATATACAAAATTAAAAAAGTGACTCTAAAATTCCTACAAATAACCTGAGGCCGAGTTTAGGATAGTTTCAAGTACTTTTGCGGATTACAAAATTAATAATAATACCACTGAAATCTCTGTAAATGATCTGAGGGCTAGTTCTGGGTAGTTTCAGGTTCTTTCGAGGGATACAAAAAAAATAAAAGTACCGCTGAATTTTTTTCGAATGACCTAGAGAAGAGAAAAGGTCAATTTCAGGCTCTCTTGTGGTTTAAAAAAAAATTAGCATAAGTACCTCTCCAATTCCTGCAAATGACATGGAGGAAAGTTTAGGATAGTTTCAGGTTCTTCTGTGGTATAAAAAAAAAATAACAACAGTACCACTAAAAGTTCTACAAATGACCTGTGGGAAAATGTAAGTGAGTTCCAGGTTCCTCTTCGAAATTTAAAAAATAATAGAAGTGCCGCTGAAATACCTGCAAATGATCTGAAGAAAAATTCATGATAGATGTAGGTTTTTAGCTATGGTATAAATAAAAATAACTACCCAAAAAGACACGTTGATAATTACGGCAATTGTCAGAGCCGCAACGAGATCTTTTATTTTACGTTTATTTAAAATAATTCAATGTCTGATGACATACAAGAGCGAGTGACGACTCAATAGCAATAATAATCATCATAAAAATAATAAGAATAATAGTTATAATAATATTAATGATAATAATAATAATAGTAATAATTATTACATGAATCGTAATAATGATAAAAATGGCAATTGTAATGAACAGACGTAAATAATAAAAAAACCTAAAACATGTTATTCATTTTCTTCAGTAGGTTCTCCATTTTCAGTAGGTTCTCCATCTTATTTATCAATTTTGGCCTGCTCTTCACTTTTTTTATTGATTTTGACCTGTTTTTCACGCAATCCACCGAGCATTTCGGTCACGACTTTTTTAAATTCACTTTTAGTCAGTCTTACGCTCTTCTTACAGTGAAATTCCACGAACTCTATGAATTGAAGGAATGATTAATATCAATTTTAATAATTACTAGAAATTCAAATTGCGCGCATACGCGCGCGCTCTAATCTTGAACCAATAAGGAATCAGGGTCCATGTTTTCGATACTAAGCTAACTTCATTGTACCATCGATTTTAGTATATAGGATTTGATTTAAAAGTAAGCGCGTTATATCGTTCAATCGTAAAGCATATGTATATTTCAGATATGAATTAACCTTCCGATATTCATGCTATGAGCGTGGGGCTGCCCTAAAACGACTCAACTTATAGGTTACCGCTTAAGCATGAGAGATAAACTAAATAAAAGAGCGCGAGTAATAAAGGGTTAATATTTCATTATTAATAATCAAATTATTTTTAGCGACCGTGAATAGATATATATATATATATATATTGAATTGAATTCAATTTTGAATTGAAAAATCAATTCCTCTGATATTGTCAGTAATAATTGCAGTCATTTCTTATTATCTTAACTATAAAAAAACTATTAATATAATTATTAGGTATAGGTTGTTTTTGCCAGGAAACTGTTTCGAGACACACATGGGACTTTTGAGCTCTATATATAAAAACGTTTTTTAAGTAATATGTCACGGGGCTCTTTCATTACCCGTTGAAGTTCCTCACCCTAGCCGCGGTTAGTTATCGACGGATTACAGGGCGCTGTGGTCTAGGATGCTCGCGCAGTAACAATAAAAATTAACATTAGTTCGGGGGCCTAGAAAATAAGCGTTCCGCGGGTGGGGATAATTCCACACCAGGGGCAAGTGAAGTTGGCGCACCGAAAAGCGACATTGTGAAGCCAGAGCCCGAGACACCAGCACGAGATTTTGGAAAACCAGGTAATTATTTATTTTCCTCTGAGTTTCTTGTGGAACCTTCAATGCGATTATTTTAACAATTACAATTGATATTTATTGCTAGGCATTTAGCCAGCCTAAATATCCT
>JZSA01007024.1:0-35403 GCA_000956155.1 Cotesia vestalis | reverse complement strand
AATCATATTTAAATTAGTGATGATGATGACATTAGTGTCTTTGACGGTAGCATGTTCTCCGACATACCGGGATCATAGTTACTTTCTTACGGATATTCCAGGAACACAAAAAATAAATACGCTTGCATTGATTGGTACCCATAATTCTGCTACATACAATACTCTAATACTAGCGGCTCAAACACAACTATTGAATATAACAGCGCAATTAAAAGCTGGAGTACGAGTACTGGATATTAGAGTACGTAGAATCGAAAATGTTTTTGCAATGCATCATGATCTCGTATATTTGGGAATGATGTTTGGAAACATCGTTAACCAATTGATAGAATTTTTAAGAGAATACCCGTTTGAATTTGTAATAATGTTTATGCAAGAGGAGTATGTTAGTGAGTCAAACACAATGACAGAATGTGAAATTCTTGAAAACAAATATATTAAAAAGCTTGGTAATCTGTTTGTTCAATTTTGGTCAGTAGAAGATACTATCGAAAAACATCGTGGTAAAATTTTGTTGGCTCGTGGGAATAAGGGTTTTGGGAAATGTACAGCAAGTTTGTTTTGTGAACAACAGAATAGATGGAAAATAACACCCTCTTTCACACGAACTGAGAAATGGAAGGCTATAGCCTCTTTTCAAGATAAAATGATCAACACAAATTCCCTAAATCCATGTTATATCAATTATTTATCTGCTCATGGAGGTATAATTGGTCCAAATACTATAGTTTGTCACGGGGCCCCTTCATCACCCGTTGAAGGTCCTCACCCTAGCCGCGGTTAGTTATCGACTGATCACAGGGCGCTGTGGTCTAGGATGCTCACGCAGTAACAATAAAAATTAACATAAGTTCCGGGGCCTAGAAAATAAGCGTTCTGCGGGTGGGGATAATTCCACACCAGGGTCAAGTGAAGTTGGTGCACGGAAAACCGACATTGTAAAGCCGGAGTCCGAGACACCAGCACGAGATTTTGGAATACCAGGTAATTATTTATTTTCCTCTGAGTTTCTTGTGGAACCTTCATAGCGATTATTTTAACAATTATAATTGATATTTATTGCTAGGCATTTAGCCAGCCTAAATATCCTGCAATAATTATTCTAACTGTACTAAAATTCTAGATTTAATTGACCGCTGATCAAATCCCAAGCTGCGACGCAATTAAACATCCGAGTACCTGATAGAGCTGTGAAATTAGGCAGACAAAGTTTGCCTAGATAGAAGGCCACAGAAACGACAAGGAAAGCTGAATTAAGAAAAGAAATCGTCGAAATTTCTCAGGTACAGAAAACTTAACCTCGGTAAATTATTGCGTTGCTCCCGGAAATTCTAGGCACAGGCCAGGTTCCGTCTTCCAATCACCCTACTTGATTAATTAATTAATTATCCGAATTCAAATAAAATATTTAAATCACAAGTTGAAGTTAAAATTAGTTAAAATGTAATTTGAATAAAATTAGAAAATTTAGCAAGTCAACAATTTCAAAATTAAAATTAAAAGAGGTTAAATTTATAATTATTATAACTACTTAATTTTTAAAATAAACTTAAGATAAAATTTATAAATCAGGAATTTTAGCACCGACAAATTTGAATTAAATTGCGTTATTCATCATAGTAAAATTCTGTCGATTAAATTTAGCACAACTCAGAAATTAAAAAATAAAACGACATAAAAATGTATTCGAGTTAGATTAAAGTTAATTAATGAATTCAACATTTAAAATAAATTAAAATTCAAAATGAAAATTAGTAAATAAAGTTAGTCTTTGGAAAATTAAAAAAAAATTAAAATAAAAATTATAACGGTACAAGCAGTTAATTAATTTATAAAAAAATTACAAGAGTAAAATTAACAATAGATAAAATTTGTTCAATAAACTTCGATAAATAAATTTTTCAAATTCCAGTATGATAATCTTAAAAATAATTAACATAAAAATTTAGCCTTGGAAAAATTTATCCAAGTTAACTACTAAGTCTCAAATCCTTAATGGAATTCAAAATAGACATAAGCCGATTATTCAGGCAGTTTGAATTCGAGTAAATTCTAATTAATCTAAAATTTTGGTTGAAGAAAACGCTGCTGTGATATTAATAACTAAGCGACCAAAATTAAATAAAATTATTTATCGAAGTCAAGTTAGGGACCGGGAAAATTGATTCCCAGAAAGTCATGTTGTAAAAATAGTTTATATTTTAAAATGATTGTAAATGAGAGTCAAGTGTGTAATTGGATAAATTGTTTTTATTGAGAATCGTGTGTGTGTGTGTGGAAACAAATTCACAGTATATACTCCTCGTTTACGGGCTGTCGAGGAGGTTAGATTTAGCAGGTTGTCGACTAGTGTCATGGTATCCTCCTCTGCCCCAGTCGACTTCAGGTTCCTTAGTCTCGTAGTGAGGGTCCGGGCGACAGCGAAAGAGTTGAGGACGGTATGAACCTTGGGCAGGGGTCCGGGCGACCACCTAGGGTCATATCTAGAGTCATAGAGCGTGAAGGTCCTGTGGACAGCGCGATTTAGGTAGAAACTGCGGTATAGACGCTCCATCTGAGGGTACCGTCAGGAATAAGCGACTATGATAGAAACTACGATATAGACGCTCCATATGAGGGTATCGTAGGAATAAGTAAACTTTTCCGGTATGAGAGTGTGTGTGAGACTTAATGTGATACTTAAATTGTTGTAAAATTGAATGGATAAATTTATAATTAATGTTAATCTCAATTGTTCTTATTTATGTCAATCTTTTATAATTTCTCTCGACCCTGTGATATCTCTCTTGCTTGGACCGGTTCTGGAAACCGTGATAAAAATTCCAGTGGCACCCTTAATTATTAAATTTAGATAAAGGGGTGACCAAGAGACGGAATCAACTCGTTACAAATAGCTTTTATTATTATTGATATTGTATGATAAACAGTGGTAGATAGGGTGATTATCTTTTAAAGTTAACAACGAATTATATAATTAACTATATTTTTTTTCTTATAATATTGGTCTGAGACCACAATCGCCTAATATACAGAGAAATGCCCATATACAATATTTCATAAACTACATTTATTAATATTCTACTTATGATCCACTTAAACATATATGAAAACTAATTAATAGAAATATATCTACTATCTAATATCTAATGAAGAAGAACCGAAAGAAAAATATATTTTTAGATATTTTCGTTTGCTACTGCTCGATGACTATAGGGTAAACCCACAATAATACTTTACAATGAAATACGGACCTTTCACTGTATCGTAGGTGTTTTTTGGAATTTTTTGCCGTTCGTTTTTCTTGGTTATCGCGATTTCCGTCAGTTTTTCTACCCCAAGAATTTTTTTGAACAAAGATCTGGTCATCTCATTTGGGTTCCGTCTCATTTTTTTCGACGTTAAATATTCGAGAAAAGTGGCACTGACCAAGATATCACTTTCTGGCATCAATTCTTGCTAAATATTAAACAAAAAACTAACCATTTTTTTGTGACAATAACGTGAAACAGTGGTATTTCAAATGAAGTAGAGGTAACTTTTGTAAGAAAAAAATTAGGAAAACGGTTGACCCTGATGGCCATTCTTGTAATTTCTCGCTGATTTCAATCACAAAGCTATTGTAATGCAAGACTTGAAATTTCTTTAACTCAAACTTTCAATATTGATTTCAAATTCTTTTTTTATTTTAGCTTTATTTGTATGTTTGCTTGTAACCGACTCCTAAAATCGAGAAGGTGTACTAGTAAATAACTAAAAAAGAAAAATTCTTTTATTTACGAATAAATTTTATTTAATTATTTGTATCAAGACATATAAGTTGTTTTGAGAAATTTTTACGCTGGATTAATTTTCGACATGAGAAATTTTGTACTTAAAAATTTTTGTACATGATTAATTATTGTTCGATGGATTTTAGCTGATATATTTTTCTCTAAGAAATTATTTTAGATTAAAAAAGACAGGGAACTCTATGTATCTTGCACAAGACCGTTTTGTAAGAAACAAAATCAAAAATCAAAAATTTGGGCTTGCACCAAATTGGAAATTTTTACTTGTTTTAATTATCTGCAGCAAGACCCCTAGGTTGAAAACGATGCTAGCAGCTGTCGAACTTGAGAGAAATCGTGCACAAGCCTTGTAAATAATTGTTATATGAGATGCCCTAGTATTTTTAAAACCTCAAAAAATAAAAACAATGACTAACTGTTAATATCAAGTTGATAAAATTTAAATAAGCTTTAAATTAGTCAATAGAAATGCTGAAAGCTCATGAGGACATAAGTTGATAATTGAAGATTGCAATTGAGTTCCTACACTGTTAAATGTCAACGACGATTTATTGATGCTCCACTCTTGAGTTAAGTTCAAAAAATTCCTTAAATTTATTTCTCCATTAACTGATAATTTAAATCGTGATGCAACTAATTCATTATTCCGACAAGCATCAACAAGTTGACGATGCAATACTATACCTAGAGCTTTATCAAGACTGAAAGTTTTCTCAATTGGCACTGAAATGACACGCAAGCTAGCGATAGCTAAGTTGACCGGAAGATCAAAATTAATGGGTGAAAAATGATTTTTATATTCAACGTCCGATGGATATGAATACATTACATGTAAAGGATGTAGAAGTTCGTCCGACGTCAATAATCCACCAAGAGAAAGTGCTCCAGAAGGATGCTGAGGTGGCAATGAACTGCACAATTGTTTGTTTTCCTCTAGAACCAGCATAAAAACGTTGTTTGTCGCCAAATTATCCTGGATTTCCTGGTTAAGGCCATGCGCATCGTCTTGGCTAAGACTACGATCTTGCATTATCTATATAAGCCAAATATTGATCAACTTAATAATTCCTATTCAATAAGTAACGCGCTTTATTAGAATTTAGCATTTTTAATGTAATACGAAATAACCTCAAACTGGCCAGATGCCATTGATGTAGCTCCCAACGGCTGACCTGTTATTACTGTCAGTCGTAGTTTGTCATCTTGAATGTAACCAGCTGCTGAAAGTGGATAATAATTAGCTTGGATTGGAAGGTTTGAAAATCTTTGCCGTCTGATCATCTGTAACATTAACATCGTTATTATAATTGTTTTTAAGCTGGTAATCATTTAAAAGAAAAATTGAAATTATTTTTTAAATTTTTACTGACATTAAAACCGTTCGAATCTGTGAAAAACTCATCACCTGAAGATATGTTTGTACGCAAACGCATAACCAATTCAAAATTATCTGTTCCAGTAATATCAACCAAGTTAGAAATATGAAGACCTAAACCATCGCTTCCACTTGAATTGAACAATGTATAAGTTTGTGTAACGTGTGGTAATTGTAGAAAAACTCTTGATAAAATTGGCCCATTCACCGAATGGACAACATGGTTATCCCACTCATAAGGATAGTCGGGTACTGAATTATATGGAGCAAATATATAAGCGCCGCTTTGAAAAGTTTTGTAATTAATAAATTCTAGATTTACAGAAACAGTTGTGTCTCCAATTCGTATGAACTTAAGTAACCCTGATTTAGCAAAACCAGCTGAAATATTTTGATGCGTGATCGAAAACTCTTGCGCCAAAGAAACGATCCGAATGTCCTTAAATCCAAATTTATTTGATTGTGGTGCTATTGTATTGAATAACGTTACATCGGCTAAGTAAACACTTGCAGGTAAATTATCACATTTAACGAAAAGAATTGAATACGATTCAACTCCAAAACCAGGTACTGTAACTACGAATGATAATTCATAGCGGTTACTTGATATTATTTCTGATCTAACCCAAACAGGTGATATTTGGCATTGAATCTGATCACCATTACGATTGATTACTTGGACAAAAGGTGTCGATACTATTAATGTTTGAACTTTAGTTCTCTGTCGAGGTAGTGAATTGTAAATGATAATTTTTTTAGAAGGTTCATAGTTACTTAATTTCAGTATTTGCTGTTCGTTGATATCGGTATTATAAGATCTAACTTTATCCATAGATAAATAAACCGTCTCATGATGTAAAGTAGGTATTACCGTTATTCTTAATAAATGTGCTATTGACTGTTGAATAATAAAAACTGCATTGTTGAGAGCGGTTATCAGTTTGTCAACAAAATTAGCAACCACATGAGTCCTAGACGTACCGGTGATTCCGTCATGATGTTGAAATAACGAGTAAAACTCTCTTGATTTGATGATTCGTTCTCCGAAATCATTTTGTACTAAATGTTCATGGCCGTGTATAAAGGCTATGGTGGAAATAATTTCGGCTCCCCGTAAAGCACCAAGAAGTATACGATCAAGTCTTTTGTAAAACGGCCGTGATGTGTAATAACCACTCCAATAACGATTGGGTTCGTCAGCGTAAGTGAAAAAATCACCCGATAAGCTCGGGAATTCAGTAATTTTCTTCTCGCTTTTGATTGCAGTAAAGTAGTCAATAAGTGTGCCAAACTGAATTTCAACATTAAGATGCACGTTGGCATTCATGTAATCAAATAATTTTTGATAGTTTTTATATTGAGCATCCCATTCGATGCTTTTATTATAACGACAATCATCACCAAGAGGTACTAGAACAATGTTAGATGTGTATAATTGAGATTTCTTCCGATACTGATCTAATAATAGCAACGCTCGGTCAGCAACATTGTCGTCAGTTATTTTATCAGAAAATGAACGGTCGAAGTCAAATTGTTTGCAAATACTAGGATCCGGCCCGCAAGTTTTCTCAATAGCGTAACTAGAAAATGGCATTACATGAGTTAATATTTCCGTTGATCCAGTTGTGTCCCACAATTGCCGCCATCGAAATTCAAGAGTCTTATCCTGGGCAAAACGTTTTTTTACGGCATAATTCACTCGCATAATGACAAGGTCATCAAATCCAGAGTTTTTCAATAAATACGGCATAGTTGGTGATAATCCAAACGGATCAATCGCCCAACCACTAGTAGGTCGATAATTTAAGTTTTTCATCAACCACTGATGACCCAAGGTCAATTGAGTCAACTGTCCCATCCAATGGGTTACAGCTTCATCCGGCATAACCCACCCACCTGAAACTATTTCCAATTGTCCATCAGCGATCAAAGTTCTGACTTTTTCACGGATTTCTTTCGACTGTTCATCCCACCATAATTTGAAAAATGATATTTCTGCCCATATAAACTTTCTACGCTTGTCTTCGGGCAATTTCACCACCATGTTGTTTAAAATATTTCGGGTTGATTCATTGTAGTACTCTTCGAATGTATTTAGCCATCCAGGATCACTGTGAGAATGAGGTACCACGAATACTTTTAATTTATTTTCAGGACTCCATTGATTTTGGTTGTAAGTTACATCAAAACCATGAACCCATACTCCGTTATTTGAATCATCAAATTCCAATTGAGGATACAAGTTTAACATCTGAATATCATTTTCAGGCACCATTTTCATATCAAAACGACACGTAAAGAATTCTTCCCCATCTGATTGATTGTTGGAATTATGATTGTCAAAATTATTTTTAGTCAATCCATTTCTCAAATTAAAACATTGACCCTGCAAGGATTATAGTAGAAGCCATACAATATATATAATTATGATAATAATTAATCATATTTAATCACTAATGGCTGACAAGATTTATCTACTTAATCTTACTTACATCTTTTTGAAGATAACAGTTGGTTAGATTTCCTACACCAAATTTCTGAGTAAACAATAGAATAGTCATTAAAAAACAAAACAAAATTCTCCAATTATGAAATCTGGAAATCGATTGGTAATTACGATGTGGAGACGATTCCATTGTGAATATTGGATCTTGAAATAAATTTTATGAATAATCTGATTATTAGATACAGAAAAAAAAAAAAACCTTTTTTTTTTCACTTTCACCGTACGGAATGTTAAGGGGGATTGCCACACAGGATAGCCACTGTGAAATTAAAAAAAAATTATTTTTTTTTTTTTTATTAAATCAAAGTTTATATATTCAATAATTTGTATTTAGAGTTTTATTATTTCGCAACTTTTTTTCCGCATTCATCTAAACAGTTTATAAAGTTGCACATGAGGGATATTGAAAAATGTTGATTTTTAAGATTTTTTAGGGCTGTTTGAATTCAAAAAAATAGAAAAAAAACGAACAAATTTTTAATATGTCGCCATTGTTTTTCAAATCCAAATTTTAAAAATCCCCTACCCGGAACGATAACCACATGCTTACAGATTACAACGCGGTTTGCTTTATTTATTTCAGATAATCCCGTTTTGAGTTAGAGATGAGACTGTGGTGGGGGAAATTTTTTTGGTGCTCCACAAAAATGCTTATAACTATGTAGCAACATGATATTTTGCTATAAAAATTTAGGAGAATGATCTTTAATGTATACTACATAAGACAAAAAAAGTCCGATCCCAAAATTCCTTTATTATCCCAGTCATAAAAATTCCCAAAAATCACGTATTTTTTCGATCCTCACAGTGGCTATCCCCCTTAATGTTGATAAGATGAGGGTTGATGACATTTTATTTAAATTTTGAGACGATACAAGAATATAAATTGATAAATTTGTTTAAATACTTTTCCTTCATTAACTTACCGATATAAATATTAAGCTGATAGTAATGTGTAGATTTCTAAGCAAAAGATTATTAAACGATGTGTCTTACATGAGCGGAAACTTTATTGATGCGACTGAATCACAATGTGAAGTAATGAGTAGACTACCAGACGTATTAATATTTTAATTGTTAAATTTATGTAAATAAAACCCACGCGTTATCCACGAAAGCATATTTTTTTTAAAAAGAAATTATTCACTGATTTCAACACATTTGCGAGTTGTGTTACTTCTTATCTTAAAATGATTTAAATTGATTTATAAACGCATTTTATTGTATCAAATAGTTGTGTTAAATGAAATTCAAAGAAAAAATTTTTGGCAATAAAAATTAATTTATTCAAAAATAGAGAACAAGGACATTGACTTGCTCACGAATCAAGTAAAAATAATATTTTATTTAGCGAGTTCAGAATAAATTTAATTAACAGTGTTACGTTCTCGCAAATTTTAAATATAATTTAAAATCAATTAATTAATATTTCAATTGCTTAATTATTATTTCGAAACGGAAATACCTCAAGATAAGAGATTTCTGGAACGTCAACGCAGCCCAGTAGACTAAATAGTCTACGTTGTGGGATTGGGACTGCGTTGATGTTCACATAGGGTAACCTGAGATGCAACGTTGCTAAAAAAACATTAGAAAAACTTATTGTAATAATTATAAAAAACACATTCTGTCTCCAGACTTCTTCTGGAACAGTCAGTCCGAGGACTTGGCAGAGGAGCAATCTCTGCTGGTCCGAGGCTGAGCCTGCTAATTCCTTATTAATAAATATTTATTTAATTGTAATCAATTAGAATGGATATTTATTAAAACCTCAACCCAGGGTTGAGAGCGCTTATTAGCTGTTCTCTCCCTGGTTCCTTTACCTAGAGCGCTAGCCAGCGTTCAGGTATCCTATCCTCTAAATAATCCTACTTATTACCCCCAGGGTCTGAGCGCTTATTAGCTGTTCCATCTTGGTGAAATCGCCAAGAGCGCTAGCCAGCGTTCAGGCACTCTATCCATTATCTACCCGAAGGCAGGTAAAATAAAAGTAAAATTTTAAATTAATTTTATAAATTAAAAATTTGTTAAAAAGTAGTTCGCGGAGAAATCAGTGACATGACCCACCTGGACTATATCGACTTCCTAATGAGTTCAAAATCTGGATTTAAATTATTAAATAAAAATTAATTATCCCCAAAATTTAGGAACGTCACAACAGTATTTTCAATTTTTTTTTAGTCGGGGGGAGGCAGTAGGTATCATAAAATAAATGACGCTAGAAATATGTTATTTCTTAACTTCCCTCTAAGAAAATCGATAAGTTATTGTTTTTACCCCACTTTGCAAAAATCGAGCTTTCATCAGATCTCGGCGTTTTAAAGTCACAGTTAGAAGCTTCTCTGACTATTCCCGCGATGTTGTCACTCTACGTGCGTGCGTGTGAGTGTGCCGCTTATAAATTTTGAATGGCTTGACCGATTTTATAGCAGTTGGTGCCATTCGAAAGAGATGGGTCAAACTTAGATTGTGGATACAATTTGGACCGATAGATTTCGAGAAATCTCAAAAATTTTTTCGAGAGAGGTTTTTTTGAAAAAACTTTCAAACGGGTCTATCGTTCAACTTTAAAAAACAATTAACTCTTAACACCAAAAAACCAAGTCGATCGCCGCTACTCCCATCCAAATTGGTTGACTCGTTCGAGAAATATCGTGAACGAAAGAAAATCGAAAAAACTGTTTTTTCGGAATTATTCCAAAATTTCTAGTTCGATCAATTCAAATTTAAAGATTCTTTATGAGGCTCGAAAAAATGTGTCGGATTTATATGGTTTTTATTAAAAAGATAGTGTGGTGTTTTGAGAAAAAGTGATGATAACTCCTAAAATATTGATTTTAGAAAAAATTTATAAGAAAGCGAAATTGTAGCTTAGAAAATTTCCTACCAAAAACATTTTACATTAAAGGAATTTTTTTAATATTTTAGGAAATATAGAAATTTTGCGCTGCCGAGTCGAGCCAGTTACTCAATGAATACAATAACTTTGATCACTTTTTTTTTTTATTGAATACAAATTACAACGAGATATTATTGCTTCAATAAAAACTTTGAAGATTCGTCTTTACGATCATGTAAATGAAACCTAGTATTCCGTAATTAATTTAAATGTAATTAATCATCAAACCCGGGTCGAAAAATTTAAACTGATTTTGAGCAAAATGATCTGCATTTAAACTTATTGATCCGTATTTGAACTTTTAAAAACATTTTCATCTGTATTTGATTTACTATTCAAATTATTTTTTATCTGTTTCAAGTCTAAACAACCTTTTAGTAAACTAATTGAACAGCTATAAATATTTTATGCTGGTTCTAATCTAATGAGACTGAAAAGTTTGATCGGTTTTTAGTCTAGTTAATTTGCACTTGGACTTTATGTATTGTTTTCTGTTGGAAGTTATGGATAGGTAATCGTGATTATAAGGTTTTATATTTATAAAAGAAATACACAGTGGTGAACATTCATATATTTAGTCTTTATTTAAAAGACTACGTTTTCGAGAAGCGTCCTTACGCTTTAAGGAGTCGATTTGTACTAACTTAAAAACTAATAGAAAACATTTACAATGGGGTCGAAGCCTCTCCTTATGAATCGTAAAATTACAGATGTTTTACTAAAAATATATGTACAACTCCGAAAAGTAAAAGAGTCCTTTGTGTGACCCAAGTGTCCGGGGTCATAAAACAGAGGTAGGACTTACTTTTCCCTTTTAAAAAATATTTCTAAATATTTAGTTTCTTTGAACATAAAATCTAAGCATAGAGTAAAATACTAAAATAAAAATACTTTGTAAAATAAGATTCAATTTTGCTCAGAGAAATTCAACATTTTCAAATTCAATATTAAATCTTATACTGTTTTTGATCTACAATTTCAATTCTAAATGTTCAAAGGCGAAAAGTCCACTAAGATGGCGACTTATAATTCTGTTGAGTGTTAAGTATCTTACTAGAAATAATTATAAGTCAGATTTATTTGAAAAAATATATATTTAATTATAATATATTTATGCGCTCTCTTGTTTTATGAACTGATCGTTGATCATAACCTTACATCTGTCATATTTATTTGACATAGCTTAACATTTCATGGGCTATTAAAGTTTTGTATCTGCGAAAATTAGTTGCAGTGATAACTAATAAAATTGTATTAACATACGTTAAATAGTTCTCATCGTTTTATTGGATCTAAAGCTATAGTTTTCTAATCATCGATATTAAACACAATGAGAATACATCGATAAGATTAAAGTGTTGACATGGTGACAAGATTAATATTAAACTTTGTAATTTCACGCATCATTTAATGAGCGGTATTCACTATTTGGTAGTGCGAAGTATACCGTTTGGTATACATTGCACCACGAAATAGTGAATAGCCACTATTTAAGTTTCAGAGAATGAAAAGCCATGCCCTGTAGAGGATCTGCGCGGACACGAATAAAACGATAACAAATAACTAAATATGTTATCATTATTTTGTTATTAAATGCTCAGGGGGGTTTTCCCCGGAGTCTGACTCTCCCAGGGCTCAGCCTGAGCTCCATCCGTTACTGCTGGATCACTCCGCACAACAAGGCGGTTAGTGATCACAGCAGGCCAAAGTCATTTCCCTAAGAAGACGGAGAAAACCTAGTATTACAGCCTTCTGCATCCTCACTGCTAAGAACTCAGCTTTTGATGAGCAAGCTGGAACTTTGGCAAGTGAGGATACAAAAGACTGTTTTATCCCTCCAAGGACACCAACAATCAAGACTACGAGCTTGACACGGTAACCTGGGTAAAGTTTGCCAATTTCAAACAGGAGATCCTGATATATTTCTCTTTTGTGCTCTTCTTTGGCTGAGATATTGTATTCAGCCGGGGCCGAGAATTCAATGACATAAATGTCACGAGTAGCCTTGTCAAAGAGCACAATATCAGGTTTGTTGTGATCTATCCGCCGGGTTATTGCAAATGGCATGTTCCAATATATTTTGCAACTGTCATTCTCAACAACCTGGGGAATATCTCCTGGCAGATAAGGCAGCACTGGTGTCACGTCAATACCGTAGCAATGACGAAGATAGTAGTACAGTACTGTAACAATACTTTTCCCTAAAATTTAACCAAATTTTTACCGGAGGCGGAGATACCGGCTGGGTAGAGTATTTACGCTCGCCCTTTTTAAATATGAAATAAAAATAATAAAAGTAACCCGGAAACTCCTCAGGCTGGGTTAGTGCACGATAGGACGCCAGGTAATTTTTTCTAAAAATTACCAAAATAATCAAAATTCCAGGGGCTGCCCCGGACGATCAATTAACGATTTAAATTAATGTGAATGAAAAAGTAAACCACAAAGTAATTAAATCAAGATTAAGACAGAATTTGCGATCAGAAATAATGAATAATTAATTGTAAAATAGTATCTCATAATATTAGTTGAAATAGGAAGATGAGTTGCAAGAGAAGAATTTAGGAATTAATTTGCATAAAATAATTCATTAATCAATCAATAATTATAAAAATAAACAAGCAATTTATTCAAAACGAAGTTATGTGAAACTAAATCATTTTATAAATAATAAATTAAATCCTTTGTGGAATTTTTCTGACTAATATACATATATATATACATAACTTTTTGTTCAACTTATTCATAAAATTGCGTTTGAGAATAACAATATCCGCAATGAAAAATAATAATTTTAATAATAATCAAAACATAATTTGCGTTCAAAATAATACTCGCATTAATGATTAAAGATGACGTAATATTTTAAACAAGCGATCACTGGCCAATTCAGGGACCCACACGCGGCTTTCGGGACAGGTATATGTTTTATTGTGATACCCCTTACTCGCTACGGAATCAACCCGATAAATCGATATTAAATTTAATTAAACAAAAAATGATCTTAAAAACAATAATAAAAGAATAGATTACTCTAGCCAGGAGACAGCAGTGTGCGGATAATAAATAAGCCCAACTTGTGAGTACTCACCAGAGAAAGGAAACTCGAAAACAAGGCGCTAGATCCACACTCTCACACTTTGCGAGCTACCGCGTGTCTCCCTTATTTTTGTCACCGTAAATCGCACGAGGCCTCGTGTTCGACCACGAGGTTATTTAGTAACTATTACTATATATTATTTGGTGGAACTAAATATTTATTTCTATATAATAAGGCTTTGTTCATATTACTATAATTTATTTCGGATAACAAAATCACTGATTAAACTGTAACAAATTATATTAATGGGTATTAAATATTTTTTTCTCCCAAATAAATGACTAAAAATTTTGTTACTAAATCAGTTTGTAACAATACTTTTCCCTAAAATTTAACCAAATTTTTACCGGAGGCGGAGATACCGGCTGGGTAGAGTATTTACGCTCGCCCTTTTTAAATATGAAATAAAAATAATAAAAGTAACCCGGAAACTCCTCAGGCTGGGTTAGTGCACGATAGGACGCCAGGTAATTTTATCTAAAAATTACCAAAATAATCAAAATTCCAGGGGCTGCCCCGGACGATCAATTAACGATTTAAATTAATGTGAATGAAAAAGTAAACCACAAAGTACTTAAATCAAGATTGAGACAGAATTTGCAATCAGAAATAATGAATAATTAATTGTAAAATAGTATTTCATAATATTAGTTGAAATAGGAAGATGAGTTGCAAGAGAAGAATTCAGGAATTAATTTGCATAAAATAATTCATTAATCAATCAATAATTATAAAAATAAACAAGCAATTTATTCAAAACGAAGTTATGTGAAACTAAATCAGTTTATAAATAATAAACTAAATTCTTTGTGGAATTCTTTTGACCAATATACATATATATATATACATAACTTTTTGTTCAACTTATTCATAAAATTGCGTTTGAGAATAACAATATCCGCAATGAAAAATAATAATCTTAATAATAATCAAAACATAATTTGCGTTCAAAATAATACTCGCATTAATGATTAAAGATGACGTAATATTTTAAACAAGCGATCACTGGCCAATTCAGGGACCCACACGCGGCTTTCGGGACAGGTATATGTTTTATTGTGATACCCCTTACTCGCTACGGAATCAACCCGATAAATCGATATTAAATTTAATTAAACAAAAAATGATTTAAAAACAATAATAAAAGAATAAACTACTCTAGCCAGGAGACAGCAGTGTGCGGATAATAAATAAGCTCAACTTGTGAGTACTCACCAGAAAAAGGAAACTCGAAAACAAGGCGCTAGATCCACACTCTCACACTTTGCGAGCTACCGCGTGTCTTCCACACACCGAGCGGGCTCCCGCGTGTCTCCCTTATTTTTGTCACCGTAAATCGCACGAGGCCTCGTGTTCGACCACGAGGGCCTCTTTAGCCATTTTCCCAAATTTAATAGACCCTTTGCTCGCGACCGATATTACAGGCTTTCACCCGTGCGAGTAAAGGCTATGATTTATTATCAATAATCAATATTATAAAACTTGCAAATTTCCTTGGTTACCTGTCCCGATACCCATCGTTGGACTTTGGCTCGACATACTGAAACAAGCTTATAACAAAATTAGGTACTCTATGACAATGATTTACGGCGATATATATACAAGCAATAATAATAATAAATGATAAATAATTCATTATAATTATCTGAAACAAAGTAAAATTAATTCTTAGTTTAATAACAATAATATCTAAAGATTTCAAATATAAATAATAATAGTAGTAATAAATTCAGTAGATAAGTTAATAAATAAATACAAAACAATAAAATCCGAGACACACCGAGTGTGGATCTGTTACCAAATTTAGGCGCAGAGAGGGACGCGCACAGGGAATAAAAACCCTGTGACAAGTTTAGTACTCCGTACTAAATCCTTCTATCAGTGTGTAAAGATAGAAAGAACAGGAGTTAGGGTAATTATTAAACTACTGATGGTTGACATTAATTAGTTACCTGAAGGATATTTTTACGTTATCACAATACATCTGAAAAAACTTAGGGTTCTCAATGACGCACGCCAAGTACGTTTAAAAAATTGTTTTTAATTGTTAAATTTACCACAAAATTTTTTCAATTATTAAAAACCATAACAACTACTTGGTCTGTTTTTTTTTATCTTACATCTTTTTGTAAAGTGATAATTTCTCCTTGGTATTTGTGTAAATTAAGAGTTGTGAACGTGTACTTGGAGCAATTTTTTACAGTGAAACTGTTTTTGTTCGGATTTATTATTCTTAATGTTACTTTCATAATATTGTTTCTTATTAATTCTTATACTATTGACTACTTGATTACGCAATATTTTATAATTATTTAAATCTGAAACTACTTTTGTTCTCATAGCCACTTTAAATAAATTATCTCTCTCCTTAATCCATTTTATAATGTCCTTATCAATTCATGGTTTGTTACCCCATTTACAATTACTAGATATTTCTCTAAATGGTGCTATACTGTCAAGTACCTCTAATACACTATTGCTAATTTTATCTACCATTAGATTATAGTTTAAAATATCTGCTTCAATATTATTACTATTATTAAGATCATGCACGGCTAGCTCAGGTTTCCAATTACAAAATTTCACCGAGATTATTTTTTGAAACAAATCATCAGTAAAGTTCTTAAAGCTTCTAGAGAACACTATTTCATTATTATCAACACTATCTAGTTGGTTTATCTCTATAAAAATAATATTGTGATCAGACACCTTTGGAGTTGATAATACTTCAGACTCAACTCTAAAATTTGTAAATACCAAGTCAATTATAGTTTGTGAGGTCAAAGTTGATCTTGTTATAGACTTAATGTTCTGTTTCATGCCTAAATATGACATTTCGTTAGTTAAATTTCTTGCATAGTAATCGTTTTTTAATATATCGATGTTAAAATCACCTAAAATTATTAGTTTACCACAATCTATAAGTGACTCAGCAATTTCAAAAATTTTGTCACAAAAAATATTAATACTACTACTTGGTGATCTGTACAAATTACATATTACTAACTTTTCATCACCATGACTTAATTGTATACTACTTATCCATGTTCCTTTAGTAACTTCACTATTATTTAATACCACTTCATACTTTATATTTTCTTTTACATACGTAATAGTTCCACCGGTTCGACTATTGTTTGAGTTAGTTCTTATCATATTGTAATTTTTTATTTCAATTTCACAGTCCAATACATCACTAGTTACATGGGTTTCACAAAAACATAGTATATCAGGTTTCATTTTATTGATTAATAATTCTATCTCATCTTTATTATTAATTAGACCACATATATTCACAGCTAAAATTTTTAAGGTAAATTTGTCTGATAATTTCTTATTTTTTACCTTAAATAGCTATCTTTCTGTCGTCAGTATATTTTCTTGTCTTCTTTCCAATAATTTCAAGTATACACTACAATTTCTGTCAGTAGCTAATTTAATTTTGGTATAAAATATTAACATAGATTAAGTTTATAAGCTTAGATTAAAATTCCTGACTACCTTAATGTCGCGATCGTAATGTTACAGCCATAAATGTTAAAACAAAATGTCTTGATGTCTTGAATCAATCAATTAAAATATGTAGATAGAGGTCTTGATAACCTGCCGACATAAAATTTTTCTAACCGAGAATGATTTTGATAATTATATTAATATAAATAATTTAAATAATCAAGTTCAAAATTATTAATTGAAATTAACGATGAGAATTAATTAATTACAACTGAATTTTTCTGTGATAATTTTAAACATAAAATAACTCAAATCCTGGACTTAATGTCGACGCTGTTAATTATGAATTTTCGGTAATTTTAATTTATCTACATCTACGGACTTAATCCCAAAATTAATTAATTTTCACCCGATAAAAATATTTCACAATATAAAATAATTTCATTAAATAATTCTTAATATAATTTTCGATAATTTCCAGATAATTTTATAAATTGTAAAAAATAGACAAAAGTAGAAACATTCATTTTCTTAGCTAGAACATTCGCTAGTTTGGTTGTCGTTGACCTTGTGTGTTTGGAATTTACTGCGATGCAAAATATATCGACGCTCGACCGAAAATTCCACGAGTAAAAAATGCTTGTCGATTGTTTTTGAAGCAACAAAATTAATCACTTTTTCTTGAGTTAATTGTTATAAAATTATAACAATTAATCAAACGAATTTTTCGGATATTGATTAATTTAATTGATTAATTTTTGTTTGTTAAAAATTTCTCGCGAAGAGTGTTGAAATAATTTGTCCCTCAAGATCGATTGAGTGACTCTCGGGTATAATCCCCCAGGAAAATCACTCAATCCAAACTAACAAATGTCAAAATTCTGATCAATTAAATAATCGTCGATTAAGCGATCCAATTGTTAATTAAATAGGAGAAGTAACCGAGTATTAGGTAAACCGTGGTCCACTTCTTTCTTACAGAGTAATAATTGATACCTTGACGAATAAGACGATGATCTAACTCTCTAATTGAGGACGAAGTCCTAGTTGTAGTTGGCTTCCTTTGTCTCGTCACTACTCCGGGGATCGGACCTTCTCGATTTCCGTGGCACTATGTCTGGTGGTCATACTACTTCTTCCTTTCCCACTGCACGGATCATCTATATAAACCCAAAACTACCTCCTCCTATTTTCCCTTTGGGCCCGAAGATCGAGACGCGCCAGTGCTGTGTCGAACAATTATCGATCTCTGGTAACTTATCGATTTAGGGTAATTTTAACCTGTTACAAGATATTTCTCAAGAAAATTTTAGGGTAATAATCTTTAATGTGCCCTTAATAAAATTAAAAAAAAATCCAATTCCCAAATTCCTTTATTTCAATGTCGAAAAAATTCCCGAAAATCACCTTTTTGTTCGACCGTCACAGTGGTGTTCCCCATTAAATATATTCGGTCAGAACTCACTGAAAATTTTAGAATATTTTTTGATCTATTAACTTTTTAAAAAAGTCTACTATGGAAAAATAATTGACCTTTTTCTATTTTTAAAAGATGGGTTTCTTTCTTGTAGACAATGTAAGCAGCAATGAAACTGACGAATCAGATAAAAATTCTTCATCAGAAAAAGTATCGGACTCAGAAGAAGAGTGTGATTCAGAAGATAACGAATGCGCTGAGAAAGACTCATTAACAACGGAAATGGAGGAAGAACTAAAAAAAAAAAAAAGTTTGGAAAATCCAGAAGTGCACGACTCATAATTCATTTAATTATGAAATATAAAAAAAAAACACATGAGTCGTGCAAAATAAAACGAAAAAAAAATTTTAAAAATAACAGCTGTACTAGGAAAGTGATGCACATAATATCTATAGATATAGATATATCACGATCTATGTTAATTTTACATGGATATATATAGAGATATACAGTCTTCTGGTTTTTTGTTTTATTTTATTAATTATACATAAACGACACTGAATTAGCTAGCCATTCGCATTCCCTGACCTACAATTATTTCAAAGAATTTTAAAAAAAAAAATTTAAGTCAATTAAGGCATTTTTTTGCAAGTTATAGTGTTTCCGGAGTTTCATACATGACGGACAGGAAAATTTTTTGACCTATTTTGACGTTTTTTTCCATTTCTATTGCACTAAATAAATTTTTGAAAAGTGTCAAATTAATCTCCATTAAATTATCTTGACAATAGTATGCAAAATATCTTGATTCCGTAAACTAACAAATGTATAATAATAAAAATAGTTGCCGAAATGAGGCGAAAAAAATTTTTCGATCGTAAAGCACTCTCTGATGCTTCGCATCATGAGTCGTGCAATACTCCGTGCACATGTTCACTGTGCGAGTCACACAGTGAATCTCGTCGCGACCACTGATACAGTGGCATGGATTAAATCCTCCAAATCTCTAGAAGCAGTTTACACGAGAATGATCGAACTTTGCACCTCATTATGGAAAATGTTACCTGCTCCAAAATCGAATGAAAATGTCAAGATCATTCTTGGGACCAGTCTAAAAAAGCCTGTTCTTACCAGATGGAACTCTCTCTATGATGCACTCATTCAAATATTTGGTTTGAAGGAAAAAATTTTAAGCAACGTTTCAGCGTTGGGTATGACCAAGCTGTTAGAAGAGGCAGACTTTAGGTCAGAAAAATTCCTTTGATAATTGTTTAAATGTGGGACCTCATCTTGTTTGATCCACAAATTATCAGAAATTTACTTTGCTGCGAATTTAACAATCTGCAGTCTCAAATTATGGAAAGAGTTGTAATTGCGCCTCAGATTTTGAAAGTCCCAAGTCTCTAACAAGATCATTTAAGTCACTTTGTTTAAGTAGATGAGGTTCTTTAGATGGACTGGAAGATCCAGACAAAGTGTATGAAGATGATGATGTACCGGCAGAAAGAAAACTCGATTGAAATTGAAGACCAGAAATATTTTTATTTTCCACTTTCTCATTAATTGGTGGAATTGGAGGTAAAGTGCCTTCACCACAAGGAATTGGTCTCTTTGCAAATGGGACGTTCGAGTATACAATTTTATTTTTATTTTTTTTCAAGAATCTTCGTGTTGATGTCATGCAGAAATAATAATGATTTTCATGATTCTAAGGCTCACTCCAAATCATTGGCATTGTAAACGGCATGGATTTGTGGCTTTCTTCAAGCCAACCTCTCCATGTTCTTAAGCAGCTATTGCAACATACTTTTGACAACCAACTCTTATCTCGTTCGTCGATAGAAAATCCAAAATATAGATTATAAGCTGTTTTAACAAGATCTGTCATGACGTTTCGCTCGGTTTTTAGTACGAATTCCTCACAAATTTAACAAAAACAGTCAGTAGAATATTTACAAGTTCGAGGCATTATATAACCTAAAATTACATAAAATTTTATTAAAATAATTTTCAAACCTCTATTTTATATTTATTGTTTTTGCTGATAAAAAAATACATAAACTACACATAAAATACTCAAAACCAACATAGGGAACATGAACTTTATGCAAAACTTACCAAAATATTTGATACGAAACGTAAACAATTAAGAGACAAGTTTTCACTCAACTGTTGTGGAGTCACAGCGAATACTGCGCATGCGCGTATGTACTATCATAAAAATCACCTTCGGCACTTCCCTTCTTTTTCTTACAACTCGCTAAAACTTATTTTGTACATACACTGTTTGTATATGGGGCATCCCATGCCAACTCATCCTACCGATTGGATTTGCATCTCCGATTTTGCTGAAATTTGGGCATTTTTTTGTACCCTTCGAAAAAGGTTTCTATGAATTTTTTCAAATTTTTTCATTCAGCCAATCGAGAGATATGAATTTTCGAAAATTTTAGGTATTTTTTTTTTTAAATAGCCATAACTTGGTGAAAAATTGTCTGATTTGGAAATTTTTTTCTTTTTAATTTCGTGTTTTTTGATGAACTTTTTGAAAAATTTACGCAAAAAATTATCCATTACAAATTCGATTGTTTTTTTTTTCATTCCAAAGTTAAAACAAGAATTTGGAAATTGTTTGTATCCTTAAAATTTTTTTAAAAAATTCTCAAAAACTCTACTCT
Source organism: Cotesia vestalis (assembly GCA_000956155.1). NCBI lineage: Eukaryota > Metazoa > Arthropoda > Insecta > Hymenoptera > Braconidae > Cotesia > Cotesia vestalis. The sequence goes on along the minus strand of JZSA01007024.1, from coordinate 14,186 downwards.
TCAAAACACAAATTTTAAGCCTAGTCTCGTTATGAGATAATAATGAGTTATAATTTTTTTTTAATTTTTAAATTATTTTTTTTTTATGTTCCATTTATTTTTTTTTTTTTTTTTACTTTGAAGAGTATTTTATTCATTGCATGAATTACAAAAAAGAACATTTAAGGTCGCTGATGTCGTTATTAACTGATCATTCGGCTACGTAGCGCTGCTGTCGCCTGTCATCTGACATTTGTTTTGATTCTTAATCACATTCCCCAATTCGCTTCTAAAATTAAAGTGATTATAAGTTACAATATCTACTTATGTTTCATGATAACGAAGAGAAAAGACAAAATATTATGGAATACGACATAATGTCAACTTTCAACAAATTCAATGTGTGCTGTAATCCATTTAACTTAAATAATCACGTAGTGAAGAACTCTTTGAGGTTAGCGTCTATAAATTTACAACTGAAGTTCAATATTGATAGTGCCGATTATCTATATACAGCTTGTCGGAAAAAATTGAATCTTAGTTTAAATGAAGAAAAAACAGAAGAACAAGACAACGAAGAAACAATATCTGCAAGTAGTAGTGACGATGCTACTTCTCATATTGAGGAGATAGATGCAGTTGGAGAACTTCTCGACCGAACTTTGTCAGGTATATTTTTGAAAATTATTCTTCTGCTTATCAATTAACTTTGTAAATAACCCATTTGGCATTTTTTGAAATGATATTTGCACTGGTTATTTTTTTAGGAATAACTTCATTATCCGGTCCATCTACATCTTGGAGTAGTAGACATTTTCAACTGAGTATCAATACACAATTACCTGTCATCAACAATGCCTTACAATTTTTAACTCAGTCTCCTGTCGATAATGGAAAATTAAGTCATCAGAAATATTTAGAACGAAAGATTCTTAACTTAAATACGTATTTGTCAACTGTCTTTGGCTTAGAACAAAAAACTGATGATCAAATACTTGCGCAAGAATTTTTAGACACAATTGAACACTTTAAAAAAAATATTTCACGATAAAGACATTACTAAAAAAGAAAAAATTCAAATTCTCACTTTATTGCCACCAGATTAGAGCGTTTATAAAGTTATACCGTTTATGAAGCTATTACTTTTATTAAATTATTTTTAAAAAAAATTTGAAGGATACAAACAATCTTAAAATTCTTGTTTTAACTTTGGAATGAAAAAAAAACAATCAAATTTATGATGAATAATTTTTTGCATAAATTTTTCAAAAAGTTCATCAAAAAACTCGAAATTAAAAAAAAAAAGTCCCAAATCGGACAATTTTTCACTAAGTTATGGCTATTTGAAAAAAATATACCCGAAATTTTTGAAAATTCATATCTCTCGATTGGCTGAATGAAAAAATTTAAAAAAATTCATAGAAACCTTTTTTAAAGGGTACAAAAAGATGCCCAAATTTCAGCGAAATAGGTGATGCAAATCCAATCGGTAAGATGAGATGGCATGGATGCCCCATATACACTATTTGTAACATTGACGCGCAAAAATTAAAAAAAAACCCAAATTTTTGAAATTTGAAAAAAAATTCATAGAAAAAACCTAGACGTGATGAAAAAAATCGGCCAACGGGGATAGATTCAGAACATTTGAATCGTCATATTTATGTCAAAATTTTTTAAAGGAGGATTTCATTGCAGACCATTGTAGTAATTTTAGTTAAGATAAAAAGTTCGATATTTTTATTCAAAGCCTTCTGTTTGCTCACAAATATACTAAATAACTATGTTCTTCCCTTTTTCTTCTACCCACTTCATTTTTACGTAGATTTCTTTAGAAATTTATTTATTGTATCCGATCTTATGTCACAATTTACAGGAAATTCCGTTATAATATGTATTTTATTTTGTTGAGTTATGTCTCTGCTCAGAAGTATATACAACGATAGAGAACTCTTAATCGACCAACTACTGGTGCATTTACCCTATGATATTTCCTAACGTGAAAATAATGAAACAACATGTTTGCGGTACATTTCTGTGAACAGTTTTTCAAAAACTTTAGCTTTCCCTACAGTGTATTATAAGATATAGCCAATTTACCTTAGAAAGTAAAAAAGACAGTGTTTCTTTAACTTTTTTCGAATTAAAAAAGCTACTGGAATAAGATTTTTTTTTTCAAATGTCTTAACAAATTTAATTTTAAAAATTCATCTAAATCAGAAAAAAATTTGTATTTTGAAATTTCCATATTTTTTTATTATTTAAAATTTTGACTTATTCGAAGTTGTGATTTTTTTTTAACATGAATTTGCTTGAAAATTTAATTTTTTTTTAAATTTTTTACGCTGACAAAAAAATTATTTTTGAAAATTAAAAATTTCGTGATAGTTTTATTTTATTTTCGGAAAAATTTGGATTTTTTTAACAAAAAGAATTTTTCCGAAATTTGAATTTGATCAAAATTATAATTTATTAAATTTAAAATTTCATCAAAGTTCAAAGTTTTATTTAATCATTCTATTAGACCGAAAGAATTGTTTTTTCAATTTGAAATTTTGTAGTAAGCAAATACGCAATAACCTAAAATCGTATCAAGGCCCAGATTTAAATCTAAAAAATTTAAGATTAGTTTTGTGGAAATTTCATGAAAAATACTATTTTAGAACTATTCATTCAAGTAATTAGTGGTCAATAAAATTACGTTTATAATTACGTTATTGATTAGATTTTTGTTCAAAAATCGATTGTTTTTGTGATTAAATTTTTCAGAAAATTTATACTTTCCCGCTCAACTTTCAGTTCATTAAGAAACCATGAGATGGCATTATAATTCAAAACTGGTAACACTGTTTTTTGTTTTCATGAAAATCCACTATTTCTACCGATAACCTTAAAATTACGTACTGTTGAAATTCTAATCAAAAAAACTAGTCGTGCCTTTATTTGTATTCAATAGTTCATTTTATCTGGTTATATTCTTATTTAAGGCCTTAGGCCACCCTAGAGGCTGAAAAAAATAGGATTTTTGGGGATTTTTTTTCAGAAAAACTACAAAATAAATCAAGATAACAGAAACGTGATTTTATTATCTATATCAGTGACTGCTTACAATAATTTTTTTGAAGCGATTCATTACAAAATGGCGGCTGTGCAGCGTTTTTGCGACGACGTCTTTTTTTTCGGGGTCCACGGCCGGACTAACAGCTCCTGTAATTTTTAAAATAATAATGAGCAAATGAATTTCCCAATTATATATAGTAATTGCTATAGAAGTACGTAGGATTTTTGCGATATATTAATTTTTGGCCAAATGGCGCACTTCTAAAGTGAAAAGTGACAAACTTGCCTGAAAAATTGTCAGATAATTGTTAATAACAAATGAACTACGCAATATAAAAAAAAATCCTAGGTACTTCCATAGACAATGTATATTTCAAGATATTTTCAAAATTTCAAGTTAAACGGTTGAAAATTGCTTGAGTTACGAGTCCGGCCAACTTGAAAAATACAGTATTGAGATAAACGCGTTTAAAGTTTTGAGTAGTAGAAAATCATGAATAATTTCACAATACCTTTAATCTGCGATGCCTGCACCATACAATTGGCCTTTCAGATTATCTTCCTGCTCTTGCATTTCTTTTCTGCTTGATCTTGAAGCGATTCTTGCCTCTTTTACCCGGTCGGACAGCGATCTTTCTGCAAGCTTTATGCGCTGTTTGTCGATCTCCAGGCACATTTCGTAGCTGTTTGGGCCGATTTCCAAGTTCATTACTTTGATTATGTGCAAAATTGAAACAAACCCGTCATTGAACACACAAACTGCAATATCCGTGGCTACATCCACGATTGTTTTACCACTTGAAATAGATTTCGGGGCCAATGCCCACACAGTGGAATTGAAGCTTTCATTATTGTTTTGTGTGTAACTACCGATGCACCGAGTTAGAAGATCTTCACTGGTCAGTTCTTCATAGATTGGTTTGATAGCTTCATAGACTTCAATTGCAAGAGCTGGCTTATGTTCATACTCAGCCAAAGTATTTGTAGCTTTAGCGCGTTGCCATGAGCACCATGAATCCTCTCCAATAGGACATTTGTCGTGCTGCGGTTTATCATCAGTAGATAATTTGTGATCCAGTGTAGCCCATATACTGCTTCTCATGTTCTCAACTGAATCACTGTTTCTACGAATCGCTAATCCATAATAAATAGATAGCTCGTCTATAAGTTTCCCAGTTAATTTGCCCCTTCCACCGAGACCTTTTGTCTTCTTTTTCAAATTACGTAGTCGCGTGCCCATTCGCTTTTGCACGTGATCTATGCACTCTTTCTTGAGTACTGTGAAATCCTCATACGGCTTAGCATCTGTAATACCTTTGAAAGTCTTAGAATCACCGTCACCAATGTAGTGAGTATATTTGAGCTGGTGCAAAGTTTCAGAGCGGCGAAACATCTCAACAACTGAATCGACTTCCATTTTTTCTGCCGATCCCTCGTGATTCACAGCGCATTCTTCTGCATGATTTTCTGCCCACTGCACATATTCTTCGGTATCTTTTTTTTAGCCCAATATTCACACGCCTTCCAGTTTTTTGATTTCACTACACAATCAACGATTTTTCCACTGTTATAGCCAATAAGAGTCGCTATCCCATACAAAGACGTAAATCCACGTTTTCTCCACGAGCCATCGCCTGATACTACAATTCCATTTTCTCCATTTTCAATAGATAGGGTTTTCTCTTCTTCCGCAGCTCTCATCATACTGTTCTTGCAAACTAGATTGATTGCAGAGCTCATTTTTTTGACAATCTTATCGTAAAATGAGTGAAAGGTAGGCCGAGGTAATTCCATAAATGCACAGAATTTTCTTATTCCGTGCCAACCAACTCCAAGCAATCGCATGGCAATTACGATTCTACGGTTGATTTCGTAGCCTTTCTCAACAAGTGGACAACTCGGTATCTCAGTCTTTTCACAATTCTCACAGGACATTACTAGTTTGAATCCCAAACCACGCTTACTGCTTTCAGTAAATTTCACTTCCGATTGGCATATCTTACAAACGACAGCGTTCGAAATAGCTGAAAATACTGCGATAAAGTTAATTATACGATATCCAAACGCTGGATCCACTTCAATATCATATAAATATTCCGATTGCTTTAGTTTTTTTGCCGACGTACTGGCATTCAAGTCGTCTGGTGCTTCTAGCTCATGTCGATTCAATGGTCTTCTTCGAGATATTTTTGGTCTCTTTCTATTGCAAAACGACGTTTTTAATCCTTTCTCCGCACTGTACACTACTTTATCACTCATTGTAAAAATTCAATAATTATACAGGGAAAAAGAAATGTAAGTTCACAGAAATATCGAGGAAAACAAGTGTTCGTCGACTAGCGTCCTTCTCAAATGCTTGGCTGTGCCCAACTAACTAAAAGAGACGTTCGACAAGGATAAACTCGTCTAGACTAGTCAGGAAATAATTATTTTCAATAACATCTGCCGTATACCTGCTCTAGTCCCCTAACGTACCTTCCCCCTAGCGCTCACAAAAGGAGCTCGCTGCGGGCCAGATAACCTTGTACTAAAATTCGAAAACCGAGTACCTAAGGGTTTTTCCCGGCCATAATCTTCTAGGACATCATTTTTGAGGTCCTAAGGGACCATTTGGAATTAAAAAAAAAAAATTAATTTTTCGAAAATTCTAGGGTGGCCTAAGGCCTTAAGTGAAAATATGTCAACACCTAGAGCAAATAATTCAAAGTGTTGCATTTGTTCAAAATTCATAAAAAAAACGAGAGGAACTCCGAAACATATACAATCTGATAAAGATGTTAAAGATTTTTCAACGATTTTTGATCATCCAATTGTAGTTGGTGATATTTTATGTGTTAATTGTCGTTCCAAAAAATACAAGAAACCAAGACTTGATGAGGATCAGGATACAGCATTGGAGGATCAATTTTTTTCAGATTTTAGTGAATTATTAGAACTGAATCAAACCTATCATCGATAACTTTGTCTCAGTTAAGAAATGATGATCCATCATTTAATTTAGAGTTTGTATGTGATGATGATACATAAGAATGCATTGAAGTTCAAATTAAACGAACAGTCGCAACTCATTGATATTGTTGTGTATGTTCTGTTTTAAACCGGAATATCGTAGGTGTTTCTCAAGATGCCAGTATGCAATGCTTTATTTAAAAAAAATATGTGTATGTACCAGAGTACACAGGAAAGAAGTGAAACTTCTTTACGACATATCATTTTTCGACTATTTACAACTTCACGAAAATGGGGTAGATAAGGCTTGAGCCTTAAGAAAAACAATTTTTTCCGCATTAAATGAAAGCTATTTCATTATTACAGACATGCATACAACTAATGAGTAATTCATTTTATCATTGTTCTTATTATAAATCATTGCTCTTGTTGTATTTCATCAATTATGATCGCATCATTATTACTATTTTTTATTTATTTATTTATTTATTTATTTAGATCCTGGAATTAACTCCTTGGGACCATATTTCTTTTACATTATAATTACAGAGTTTTTAGCTATTTTAATATAATTTATAAATTCATAAAACACAGCATTTACAGACATTAATCATCGCTCTTACAAGTTATCATCATATCCCATCTCCTCATTTAGTCTACTCAACTCTTCATTCAATAGATGTAAAGTACATTTTTCTTTAAATTCGCCAAGAGTAGATAAAGAAGTTATCTCAAATGGCAGCGAATTCCAAAAATTACAGCCAACTACAAGAAATGATCGCTGATATGTCGTAGTTCTAGCGAATGGTACTTTAAGAGTATCTGTCTTCCCCATATCACGCCCAGAAGCAACAATTGGCCTAAGATCAAGCTGATCACCAAACAATCCCGGCCGCATGAGACACAATGCTTTATAAAACTCACAAGCAATCAACAGAAGCCTACGATTCTGAACCGTAAGCCACCCAAGCTGCCTCCGATGTTGTGATATATGTTCTCGGCGCCTAACCCGAAGTATATATCTCACACAATTATTAAGTGATACTTGTAACGATCTTTCGAGTTCGACAGACAAATTCGTCAAAGCACACGCACAATAATCATACTATTGTTGTCATTATTAAATATTTTTCTAATTAATGGCTTATGATAGCTAAAATATGAAATATATGTTTTACATTCTACAGATTCTGGTAGTCTTGTAAAAACTGCGTCAATTGTATAACCAGATCTTGTTGTTGATGTTTGTAGACTGTTTTATAGATATAAATTTAAATTGTCTCTTAAAAATTCAACTAGCTTCAAAGAGTCATCTAATGCAAAATTTACATTAAATTCTCCACTTAAAATCATAGGTATTTTATCATTACTGTTACGGAGTAAGGTGGCACCTTTTTAGATGATATTGTTAATTTTCTTCACCATTCATTATTACCATACATCAAAAAAGGTGCCACCTTACTCCGTAACAGTAATGATAAAATACCTATGATTTTAAGTGGAGAATTTAATGTAAATTTTGCATTAGATGACTCTTTGAAGCTAGTTGAATTTTTAAGAGACAATTTAAATTTATATCTATAAAACAGTCTACAAACATCAACAACAAGATCTGGTTATACAATTGACGCAGTTTTTACAAGACTACCAGAATCTGTAGAATGTAAAACATATATTTCATATTTTAGCTATCATAAGCCATTAATTAGAAAAATATTTAATAATGACAACAATAGTATGATTATTGTGCGTGTGCTTTGACGAATTTGTCTGTCGAACTCGAAAGATCGTTACAAGTATCACTTAATAATTGTGTGAGATATATACTTCGGGTTAGGCGCCGAGAACATATATCACAACATCGGAGGCAGCTTGGGTGGCTTACGGTTCAGAATCGTAGGCTTCTGTTGATTGCTTGTGAGTTTTATAAAGCATTGTGTCTCATGCGGCCGGGATTGTTTGGTGATCAGCTTGATCTTAGGCCAATTGTTGCTTCTGGGCGTGATATGGGGAAGACAGATACTCTTAAAGTACCATTCGCTAGAACTACGACATATCAGCGATCATTTCTTGTAGTTGGCTGTAATTTTTGGAATTCGCTGCCATTTGAGATAACTTCTTTATCTACTCTTGGCGAATTTAAAGAAAAATGTACTTTACATCTATTGAATGAAGAGTTGAGTAGACTAAATGAGGAGATGGGATATGATGATAACTTGTAAGAGCGATGATTAATGTCTGTAAATGCTGTGTTTTATGAATTTATAAATTATATTAAAATAGCTAAAAAACTCTGTAATTATAATGTAAAAGAAATATGGTCCCAAGGAGTTAATTCCAGGATCTAAATAAATAAATAAATAAATAAATAAAAAATAGTAATAATGATGCGATCATAATTGATGAAATACAACAAGAGCAATGATTTATAATAAGAACAATGATAAGATAGTACATGCAGGAAAGCCAGTAAGACAGTGTCTAGCCTAGCAAGAATCATGGCCAACACTATGGGGCCAAGGAACAAAAAAAGAAGAGTCCTGGAAGCAGTCCATTCGGTACTGCTTTATGGAGTGGAGATATGGGCGGACATATCAAAACAGAAGATCTACCGGCAAAAAATGGCAACAGTCCGACAGCGAGGCGCTCTCAGAATTGTCTGTGCTTACCGCACGGATTCCGAAGCAGCTGTATTGGTCATTGCAGGAGCCGTGCCCATAGACTTACTAGCGTTTGAGAGAGCAAAACTCTATGACGCTAGGAATAGGGACGAAAACATGAAGGACGCAAGAGCGAGGATAAAGGCCGAAACGCAGCAAAAGTGGCAGGATAGATGGACATCGGGAGAGACAGGTAGATGGACGAAGAGACTGATCCCAAACATCAGCATCTGGCTTTCTCGGAAGCACGGGGACACGGACTTCTTCCTCACACAGCTATTGACAGGACACGGACAGTTCAATGCCTACCTCTTCATGCACGCCGACGTGCAAATACTGCCCGGATGAAATCGACGACGCCGAACACACTTTCTTCGAGTGTGTACGGTGGAAGGACTACAGAAGCAGCATCGGAGAAATTATAAGCACCACACTCTCCCCCGAGAGCTTGATAGCCTGCATGCTGAGAAAAGAAGATAACTGGTCAGCAGCCGCAGCCTACGCGCAGCGCCTTCCAAAAGTAAAAACCGCAGAAAGAGACTAGTAACCAGGGGTAGGCGTCCTGAGTCGCAACATGGACTGGATTAAAGTAATGCTAACGCGGTTCCGATCCAGTCATCTCCGTACAATCTACGGGAAAGGAGAGAGGAGTTTTTTTTATTGGGCAAGAATCCCATACTACCGACCATCATCTTTCAATGATAGCGGTGTCTTTGAAAGATGTTTTTCGCTTCTCCATAAAAAAAAACATACATACATACATACATACATACATACATACATACAGACATACATACATACATACATACATAAATACATACATAAATACATACATACATACATACATACAGACATACATACATACATACATACATAAATACATACATAAATACATACATACATACATACATAAATACATACATAAATACATACATACATACATACATAAATACATACATAAATACATACATACATACATACATAAATACATACATAAATACATACATACATACATACATAAATACATACATAAATACATACATACATACATACATAAATACATACATAAATACATACATACATACATACATAAATACATACATAAATACATACATACATACATACATAAATACATACATAAATACATACATACATACATACATAAATACATACATACATACATACATAAATACATACATACATACATACATAAATACATACATACATACATACATAAATACATACATACATACATACATAAATACATACATACATACATACATAAATACATACATACATACATACATAAATACATACATACATACATACATAAATACATACATACATACATACATAAATACATACATACATACATACATAAATACATACATACATACATACATAAATACATACATACATACATACATAAATACATACATACATACATACATAAATACATACATACATACATACATAAATACATACATACATACATACATAAATACATACATACATACATACATAAATACATACATACATACATACATAAATACATACATACATACATACATAAATACATACATACATACATACATAAATACATACATACATACATACATAAATACATACATACATACATACATAAATACATACATACATACATACATAAATACATACATACATACATACATAAATACATACATACATACATACATAAATACATACATACATACATACATAAATACATACATACATACATACATAAATACATACATACATACATACATAAATACATACATACATACATACATAAATACATACATACATACATACATAAATACATACATACATACATACATAAATACATACATACATACATACATAAATACATACATACATACATACATAAATACATACATACATACATACATAAATACATACATACATACATACATAAATACATACATACATACATACATAAATACATACATACATACATACATAAATACATACATACATACATACATAAATACATACATACATACATACATAAATACATACATACATACATACATAAATACATACATACATACATACATAAATACATACATACATACATACATAAATACATACATACATACATACATAAATACATACATACATACATACATAAATACATACATACATACATACATAAATACATACATACATACATACATAAATACATACATACATACATACATAAATACATACATACATACATACATAAATACATACATACATACATACATAAATACATACATACATACATACATAAATACATACATACATACATACATAAATACATACATACATACATACATAAATACATACATACATACATACATAAATACATACATACATACATACATAAATACATACATACATACATACATAAATACATACATACATACATACATAAATACATACATACATACATACATAAATACATACATACATACATACATAAATACATACATACATACATACATAAATACATACATACATACATACATAAATACATACATACATACATACATAAATACATACATACATACATACATAAATACATACATACAAAGACATCTTTCTGACTTGCATGTTGTCTGGGATTCATCTTGCATGTCGTATCTAAGGATTAACACCCATGGAGAAATACAAGCCGAAATCGAACAAGCAAAACACCGGCTAAGACAATTCCTTGAAGAATCACGCCCACCAAACCGCAAAAAAAATCACCGTAGTTAAGTTTCGTAGGCTCAATCGTACGAAAATTATTTGATACCATGGACTACAGCTACAGATAAGTTATATCAAGACAACAGAGAATTAGTACACCTCTTCCAAAATAAAACTCACATCATTAGGAGCGAAATCAATGAAATCCTAAAACATAAAACAAACATGACCAAGCGAATCGAAGAAATAGCCCGAACCTCAGCATTCCTCCAACAATCAATAAATAAACAAGTAACTGACCTACAAAGGAGCCAATTATTTTCGATGGCAGGAGATGAGATCATCCACCTGATGACTAGCCACTTAAGAACCCTTAATAACGCAGAAAAAGCCATAGAAGAAGCAAAGTGGGGCAAGCTGACCTTTTTAACGGTGTCAGCCAAACAGCTAAACCAAGCGACTGCCGACATGATCAGAAAACACCCGACGTTAAACCCATCCTAAACTCTGGACCACATGGACATTAATACTTTTGCAAAATTATCGACAATAGAAACAGGAAAACCGAACGGTCATCTTCTGATAATAATAACAGTGCCGATCTTCGAACAAACACCATGGCTAGCATACGAACTTAAATCACTCCCGAAACCAGAGAAAATCGGAGACAAAATATCAACACTAACGATTCAACCTACATCAAATTATCTCGTGTCAGAACCGTCGTTCGAAGAATATTTTCTCGCTGAACAAGATTATATCAATAATTACAAGCCCATTGGACCAAATATGGCCTACCCAACCGATATTCCAACTAAAATAACTAAACTAGAGAGCGAAGTAGATTGCGGAATGGAGTTACTAATGAACCCGAAAACCGAAAATCTCAGAGAGTGTAACATAAGAATAATCGCAAAATGCAAATTAACCTGGATAAAAATGTCCGAGAAAAAGACGTGGGCATACTCAACGTGCAAAGAAGAAAACATCCAATGGTAATGTCCAAGACAAACAACCGGAAATTTCGTAATTATTGAAACCGGACTAATCCACCTTCAACAAGGATGCCAAGCAAATCGCAATGAATATAAAGTCCGAGGAACAGCAAGAGAATCAACAAAAATAGACCTAATCGCTCCGAGCTTCAACCTGTCTCTGGAAACGTTAAACTCGAGTCTCAAAATCAACAGCAAAACTCCAAATCTACTTACCAAATTTAAAAATCCAGCTACAATCATTGACAAATTCGAACTTTGGGGTCAAGGGCTAGAGGAAAACGAAGAATAAATGTTACTAATAGCACTAGACCACCAAAAAGAAGAAACCAACAAGAAAATAACGATCGGATCAGCATCAACAATCAGAATATTATCAATCATAATAAGCGGGCTTATCATACAAAAAATCATTCGTCGATTTCTATCAAAACCTCAACAAACCAGCAGAAATAACGAAAAAACAATCGTAATCGAACTAAAAACAGTCGAAGAAAAGACATCAATACCGTCGAAAGTCAATAAATCACTTCAAGAGAAATTCGAAACCAACGAGAAAGGAAATCCGCCGAGTAAGCAAACAACGACTGAAGATGCGCCCGAGACCGTCGAGAAACCAAAGAAGTCGAAAACATTCCGACTAAGAGACTACAAATCACCGATCTAGGCGACAATCCCAATATCAACATCGTAGAAAATAAGAAAACTAATTAAAAGAATTGTTAAACACAAACTGATGGCTCATTTGCGGAAAATTGAGAATCAATCATTTAAAATATTAATAATAGAAATTTTCTATTTAAGAAATTTCACCCTAACAAAATTTAAAATCGCCAAAAACGAACCAACAGTTTCTGTCAATATCTTCAAATAATAGTAGATAGTACAATGGAAAACATACATTTATCCAAGTAAAAATATACTATTTTGCTACTGGGGGACTCACAAGACCGAAGATAAGATTATCTCCAGCCTTGAGGGGACGAGTGGAAACAGCGCAAAATCCCGATAAGAAATTTTTTTTCTCGTTACAAGTTCTCATAAACTCTAGTTAAAATCACTTCCCATTCTATCACTATCAATACCATTACAACTATTATATCTCATATTTAAATTATATAAAATCGCATAAATAACCCAATTATACTTAATATAAATTTTTATCACATATTCTCACATATTTAATCCACTTTTAATACATATTATTATATTTAATCATATGATTATCTATTAATATTATTATTATATCAAATAACCAAATCTATATACCAAACAATTTTCATAAACATTAGAAAAATTTTATATTTCAGAGCTAACGTCACTTATTTCAAAATTTCCTTTCAAAAATCAAAATTTTTCTCATACAATACTGAATAAGTACCTTAAAACGCATACGCATTTAATAAGTTAAGTCAAGAAAGTAATAGAAAAGAGAGAGTCATCTAACGACGATCATAATTCGACTGCTAATTACGCGAAGTGACTTACCGACGCCCGCTCAACAGCTACCCGGTAAATCACGCCTACTACACCATAATTATGCCGCCGTCAATGCAGATCTACGTTTATACGACATGTACGTACATACGTAAATCTGCACTTACCGCTTATTATTATCTTTTTAATCTCCCCTGCTGCCTCTCAAGACTCAACTCACAAAGTTTTATGGTTTTCTATAATTTTATTTTAATTTAATTTCATTCTTTTTTTTTCCAATTTAATTCCTACTCTAATTTAAAGTTTTCTTTCAAATTTTTTTTTCTATTCTTTTTTTTATTTTCTTTCCTTTTTTCCTCCTATACTTTCTTTATTATAAAAAAAAAAA
>JZSA01007022.1:0-23077 GCA_000956155.1 Cotesia vestalis | reverse complement strand
GCCGTTCTACGTTCTACGCTGGATGCTGATGATATTCCGTTCTGTTGGAGCCTCGGAACAGTCGGTCTCCTTTCCTCCTTCAGCCTGGCCCCGGAACTTCCCTCTCTCCCTCTCTCTGGGGTCTCATCTCACGGGGATCGCGGTTTCGCGGCATCTTTCGGTCTCACTCGGCTCCGAAAGTCCAAGCGCGATCGCGTTGGGTGGTCTCGCTACTCGGCTGTAGCTGATGCTCGACATTCCCGCTTAGCTCCTGCTCCTTTACTTCTGATACTGACTTACGAGTCCTTGCACCTCCCACCCCACGGCAATATTATCCTTATACGCTCTATCCAGAGGTATTTATACGGCATGTGCCTTTTAACCACATGCTTCGGGTTTATTTATAGAATCTAACGCTTACAGTCACATTTATTGGGTATTAGTTATCAAGAATTAGTCATATCTTCATAATCTTTCACTTTGGGTTGGGATTTCTGCTAAAAGTATGTTATTAATAACCTTTTGTGGAATTTAAATCGTTATTTTGACATTTGCTTTGGATCTTGACCTTATGGACGTATTTTATTAGTTATCATTATCATATTTGATTGAATTATGTCAAAAATTGGGTGAATTATCAGGAAAACCAAAAATTATAAAAAACATTATCATTATAAATAGAATTTTTGCTATAATTTTGGTCTAGAAAAATTTTATAAGAGGTAAAAATTGAAGAAAATTTTATCTTCTTTCCAGTGATACCATATTTGGTCAAATTATTTTGAAAATTAGCTTTTTAGCGAAATCAAAAATATAATGATCAAAAATAGTATTAGTATCATTATACTTAGAATTCTTGATATAACTTTGTAAATTTTGGGCTTAGAAAAATTTTTAAAGAATCAAAAGTTGTAGAAAATTAGATCCTTATTTTATTAATGTCATGTTTGATCCAACTATGTCAATAATTATCTAGGTTATCGGCGAAATCAAAAATATAATGATCAAAAATCGTAATAGTATCATTATAGATAGAATTTTGGTTATAATTTTGTAAATTTTGAGTTTATAAGAATCAAAAGTTGTAGAAAATATGATCTTATATTTGATCGAATTATAATTAATAGCTTCCGTCGTTGAAAGAATTATTTAATAAGCTTTCGACGATAAAATCGTATTGTTTTGCCGAGCAAACGTCATATCAGTGAACCCAAGCGACCCCGGCTAACAGAAACATGACAAGCACAAAGAGAGATTTGTCGCGGTCCTAAATCGCGTGCGTGTGCAAATGCGTGGAATTCGGCGTGTAGGGTGCCGGAATACCCCCCTTAGAGGGTGGAGGGTGAGTTTGGGGGGGTCGGCAATCGGTCTCTTTCTTTCTTGGAGTGATTTAGCTGTCGCTATCGCGCTATTGAGTTAGGTTTCAGCCCTCGAGTGCTCTAGTGGTATCTAGTGCTTTCCATTCCCTTCTCTTCGCTTTTCGCAAACCGAAGCTTCTCTCGCGCGAACTGCTTGACAGGATGTTTATTTAACCCAAAGTAATTTGATCAAAAATTTAATCAAGTTGGATTTTTGAGCGACGCCTATTGTTACTCAACTGCGACGAATCAGTCTCGCAATAAAATGTCCAATCAACTCTTTTTTTTTTTTTCCTTTCACAGAAATAGTTGCGCTCTGCTGTTTCTATTTTTATTTCAAACATTTTAGAGATCACTCTTTACACCCCATTTAAAAATATAATATCAATTTCACCAGCAAGTTTCATTTATGCTCTTGATTTAACACCAAAAAAATAAAATAGTTAGATTTTTTATTCTTGATAATAACCACCGTAATTATTTTGAAAAATATAACTAAAATTTTAAGTAAAAATATTTTGATATGTGATCAAAAAGAGAATCATCTCCATGATCAGTAAATAAATAAATAAAAAAAAATTTTGAGCTTAATTAAACTATCAAAATTTTTTATTAAATTTTGCCGATAACTTACCTAATTTTCAAGATAATTGGATCAAATATGACATCATTGGAAAAAGGATTAAATAATTTATATAAAATTTGACTCATAAATTTTTTACAATTCTAAAATCTAAAAATTTATTTATAAAAAATATAATTACACTAAAACTCTGAAAATTTTTGATTATTACTAACAAAGCTTACAATTCTAACAAACTGCTGAAATCATTCTCACCACTCTACATTAGGAACCCACAACTACTCTCTTATCTCGGTGAAACTTTCAATTTCATCGAAAAATCACTCGAGTGATGAACGAACGAACGAAAGAGATTGATCACCTCGGACTATCAATTGAAGAGGCAATAAATAAAATAAAAATAAAAGAACTAAATAAAATAGGAAAAGAGAGTAGGGTGTGACCCTTTTCACTGCTTAGACATGCAATGTTAAGTGTTTAGTGCTCAGTCCAGAGGAGTCCACTAAATCGGAGCCTTAGATACAAAATAATACAGATATAGAGCGTAAGAGGAGTTACTTTTCAGACGATTTTATGGAGGGTGAGTGGAGCTTTGATCGGACACTCTGAAACAATATGCCACTTGTTATGTATAGAGTGGTAGCGGATAATTTAGTGTATAATGCGAAGCATAGAGGCAGTATCAGGACGGGAATAGGAGCAGGCACTTGACGATCACTGGGGTGGATACGCAACCCTCTGGTTTATCTATTACCATAAACTCGAGGTTATGATGAATAATAATTAGCTGAGTGACTTGTACATTGTTCCGAGGGGTGCTTTATCTCCGCAATAAATACAGATCATTGTTTATTTTACTATTACCGAGTTATTCTATTTTGTAGTTGAGATTACGGAAAGCTTGTTTGATCTTTTAATGGCCATAAGAATTTATGATATTAATTAAATTTTTTCAATTAATTTTTGGAGTAATTCAGGGCGAATTAAGGTTCGTAATATTTATAACAAAATGTAAGCTTTTATAAAAATTTTTACAGATTAACAAAATTTTTTTAGTTCATTAAATTTTATTTTTATTCAAAGAATTTTCACAATTTTTTTTGGTTCTACATTAATTTTTATGATTTCAGATATTTTTAAAGATTTTACACAATTTTCTAATTTTTTAAACAATTTTAAAAAATTTCCCATAATTTTCTAAGATTAAAAAAATTTTTCTACATATTTACACAATTTTCCAGAATTTTAAACAATTTTTTAATAAGAAAATTATTTGTTTAAAATTTTAAACAATTTTTTAATAAACAAATTATTTGTTTAAAATTTTAAATAATTTTTTAATAACAAAATTATTTGTTTAAAATTTTAAAAAATTTAATTATCTTAAATCAAGACGTAAAGTTATTAAATCAAATAAAATTAAGTTAAATCAATAAAAATAAATTAATTTAATAATTTTTCCACTTAAATAAAATTATTTTAATGATTTAAATTAATTTTTTTTTAAATTTGGGTAAAAAAAAAAATATTTAATTATTAATATTTAAATAAAAATATAAATTTTATTAAAGTACTATAAAAAATAAACAATTTTCAAATAAAACGATGTTATTAAAGTATAATGATAAGAAGAGTACACATTTCTAATGCATACTTAAGATATTTAATCGGTTGATACATATGTATGGATAATTCAGCGATAAATGCCCACATTTGGTCGGTAATTATTTATTTATTATAATTAACAATTTTAAATTATAATAAAAAATACATTACATATTTTTATCTGGTGATTAATATGCTAATTGGAGATTAACACATTGCCATTAATTTATTTAATTCCCAAATTGGCAAAATTTAGCAATAAAAAAAAAAGCCTCGCTGGACGAAAAATCGGCGTGAAAAAATAATAGCCGGCTTTAAAGAAGCCGCGGTCACTAGAGAGTGAACTATAAAAAGATAAAATTTTGCTTCATTAAATAATTACTTTTGGTAAATTGTAATGTAATTTCTTAAATATTGACGATTTTTAAGATATAAGTTCATCCTGATGTTATACTCATCAAGAGCTTTCATTTGAGTACCCACATGCATTTTTGATATATTTTTCATATATTGATATATATAATATATATTTTAAAGATATAAGCTCATCCCGATGTTACATTAATCAAGAGCTTTCGTTTGAGTACCCACATGCATTTTTGATATATTTTTCATATATACATATATATGATATATCTAAATATATGAAATATTTTAAAAATTGATGTGGGTACTCAAATGAAAGGTCTCGATGAGTGAAATGTCGGGGTGAGTTTATATTTATAAAAATGTCAATAGTTCACAAGATACAAGGTCACTTCTTAATATCGTATCCTGGAGACCAAATTTATTTAATTCTCTTAATAATATAGACAGCTAATTTACTAATTTAATTAAAATAATTAATTTCAGAAAGCGACAAGCAAAAGTACAAAAGGACCTGGAGGATGCAGCCCGGGATACTAGAGCAATAAGTCCAGAGCGGACTAGCATCAAGGAGGGAATCCCCGGACTGCCTACTGCAGTACCGACAGACGTAGCCGTTAAATTTGTACGTTTTTTAAATAAACTATTTTAACTACATGCCGGAAATTTATTTTATATAAAATTTAAACAAAAAGCATCAGCATAGAATAATAACAAAGTTTTATGGGGAAAAATAAAAAAGTTTTCGCTGACTGTTAACTCATTAAAAGTCTTTATGATAATAGAGAGCAGAAGTAGAGTTTAGTTTAGTATGAGGATCGATATTATTATTATTATTACAGAGTGCTCATGATGGGGAAGTTAGTGCTGTTAAATGGTCTCCAGTTGACAGGATATTGGCTACTGGTGGTGCTGATAGAAAAGTTAAACTTTGGGATATTTCAAAAGGTACCCATCTATTTTTATCTATTTTATACAACACTTTTTTTACTTTTTTCATTATTCAATTTAGATGGTAAAACTTTGTCAAAGGTGATCGATAGTAACTCTTTTACTCAGACTTTTTTAAATTAATAAACTAAATTAAACAAGATACATTTTTGGTAATTATATTAAGTCCTTATTTTTCAGACAATTAAATTTTAATTTTTTTGCTTTATTAAATAATGACTTTTGTTAAATTGCACTGTGGTGTCTTAAATTTCGAAGTTTTTAAAGATATAAGCTCATCCTGACATTACACTCATCAAAAGCTTTCATTTAAATACCCACATGCATTTTTGGTATATTTTTCATATATAGTAAATATATATATATATATAATATATATATAAATATATAAAATATATGAAAAATTGATGTGGGTACTCAAATGAAAGGTCTCGATGAGTATAATGTCAGGGTAAGTTTAAATCTTAAAAAATGTCAATAGTTCACAAGATACAAGGTCATTTTTTAATTATGTATCTAGAGATGGAGCAAAAATAAAAATTATTTGTTTAATTATAAAGGATTCACACGAGTTGATCAGTAATTTCCAATTAATTAAAACTTAAGAGTCAAAAAAAAAATTGATAAATTTCAGGAACATTCGAGAGCAAAGGAATGTTAATAGGAAGCAACGCTAGTGTAATGTCAGTGGATTTCGACTCGACAGGTACTTTAATCCTTGGAGCGTCGAACGACTTCGCCAGCCGAGTTTGGTCGGTGAATGATCTGCGTCTGAGGGTGAGTTTCTAAAAAATAATTAAAGAGATTTACTTAATTAAAACAGGAACAACAAACAACGGTGCCCATTAGACATTTAGAAACAAAGTTTACTAATCCATTAGCGTAATTAGTTTAAATCTTGCGGTATTGAAGCTTTGACACACTACTCCAACCAGAACTTTACTGACAACTTTATGTAATTAATTAACTAGTTACTTTCGCGCGATAACTAATTTTTATTATCATCAAGAGTTTCTTAGCAAGTTGTGCTCTTTTTAAATAGGGCTGTAGATTGCAGAGAGTAGAGGGCGTTTAATTGGTCTTACTGAGACATCAGATAGGTATTTTGGCGGTGAAACAACACATTCAAATGTAACCACACTCTGCTACTGACGGTGTAATATATAAACCCTGTTATATGGAAATATATGCATGTTTTTACTCGGGTTTCCTCACCCCACAGCAGTTGTTGCTGAGAGCAGTACCGGTATCAGTAACAGTAGCAGTAATAGTAGCAGCTTTACTGCTCGTGAGTACCTAATGTATTTTCACGTGACGTGTTTGTGCTTTGGGAATTACACCAACTTGATTTGAATACCTCGTTAATGTTTTTTTACTTATATTATTTGTCATGTTTTCATTTTATTTATTTTTAGTTTGATAGATAAGCTTTTTAGACCAGGGGTTTTCATTTAGGACCGCGAATAAATTTATTTTATACCTGCAGTATTTTTAATCTACAAAAATCGTGAAAAATTACAAAAATTTCCAAGTTTGGACATAAAATCTTGCAACCCAAAAAAAAAAACACTTAAAATTTTTTCTATGACTGGAAAATATAGAGAATACATCTGAATAAGCATTTTTGAGGTCAAGGAAAAATGTCGTGGAAATTTATTTAACCTGCAGCATTTTAAATCCGCGAAAAACTTTGAAAATTGCTAATAAATTTTGACTTAAAATAAAAAATTGAATTAGATAAAGTTTGTGCTGATAAACAACAAAACAATAGATAAAAATGATTAAACTTGAGGGTAAAGTGTGGGTATGTATATATTAAATACATTGGGCGCCAATTAGTCTACGTGGTACGGAGACTAACGAAGGGCTTTAATAATATGAAGTTTCGGCTTAATTACCCTCTTGCAGCAACAGTAACTAACAAGTCTGCTTACCAAAGCCCAAACCCAGAAGCTACTCTTGTGCCTCCTGCCTTATTATCATTATTAAATAAACTGAAATAATATATTAATATTTAGTAAAAAATATGAAATTAAATTTAGCTGTCACTTGACAATTTTTTAATTTTTTTTTTGACAAATAAATTTGTTCCAAAAAATTGCATTTTTAATTTTTTTTTAATTTTTACATATCAATTAAAAAAAAAAATTTTTTTTGTTATAGAAATTTTTAAAATTATCAACTATCTGCTAAATTAATTTTAATTAAAAAAATGAATGACAAAAAATACCTGCACAATCTTGTGCGACATAAATAGCCAAATTCTCAAACTGTTCATGTCTCAAAGCAGCATCTTTAACAGCCTGACTAAGTAAATGAGCAACAGAAGCCGGGCCATACCAATCTCCAGCCCTTTTCCCCGCCGACGCTCCGAATTTAACTAAAGTATGAATAGACAACGGCGTTTGCTCAGTAGGCTGGTCTCCAAACCACTTAATAATCATGCGATGAGTAGCTTCATCTTGCAAACACATTTCATCCTTCTGGTCCGGCCTCCATCTCCAATCTATAAATAATATATTTATTTAAAATAATCCAAATAAATAACAAGCCTTATTATTATCATCATCATCATCATTATTATTATTATTATTATAATCAAGAATACCTCTGCCAAGAAAATGACAAACTAATGCTTGAGCGAGCATCATCTGTCCACTCCTCAGCATACAGCCCCACCCGCAATCAGTCGTATAAGTAGAGCCATTTAAAATAGGAAATTCTTTCCGGTAAGTCAGCCATAATCGTGACACAAAGTCGCGTTTGAACCCGTCCATTCCTTCGTCCATTATTGTCGCATCTTCTGCCAAAGATTCGTCCTCACTCGAGTCCGGATCCAAGCCGGCTTCCGAGGCTTTGTCCAGTGACAGAGCTTCCTCTGGCTTTTTATAGTAACAGGAGCCTAGTAGCCATACTGGTGATTCTTTGGAAAAATTTGTTTTTATTTTTGATGCCCATCCTGTAAAATTAAAAAACTAATTTTATGGAAATAATTACTCAGGAGACAAAATTTTTCTTATTTTCCATTAATTTTATTAAAAGTTAAGAGAAGAAATAGATATTTAGCAAAAAAATAATGAATAATTAAAAATAATAGACTTGTTTTGTTTTTTCTAATGGTGAATGCTCACACAAACCGTATTTAACATTATTCCACATGGTGAGAAGCTTAGTCTTGACCTTGTTATCAACTTCTGTCGCCAAAACAGTCTCGTGAAGCTGGTGCTGGTGAGTCTCTTCGGTGACATGAAGAATATCTGGCATTCCAGCGATTTGCTCAGGAGGGATCAAGCTTGCAAACCAATTGGTCGTACTGGTGCCTAAGCCAGCTGAGAAAAATAAAAAAATTATTTAATAATTAGATTGTCACTTTTATATTAAATATATATTGTCACTCGATGAAAAGTGTAACGCAACTGACATCTAGAGGTAGGTCTTCACTCATCAGCAATATTAATACTGATGACGATGAAAAATTTCGGATAATTCTAAACAATAAACAATACCAAAGAATTGCAGCCAGCTGACGTGTCATCTAGGTCATACCAGCAAGTGTTTTTTATAAATAAATTCATAAGCTCGCTGGCAGGGACGTTTAAATGAGAATTATTGATAAACCTAGGCTAGGTGTAAAATTATAAGAATTTATTTAAATTTTTAATTAGATTTTTTAAATTAAGTTACTTACTTAACCTTTCTCGAGGCGATTTGACTTGCCCATTCATGCTTGACAGGCGGACTATTAGGCTTGTTGAAGTGCATAAATGTTCAATATTTTTTAATTTAAAATTATAAATAATAATTTTTTTTAAATTAACTTTTTTGTGACGAATATGTCTTGCAGGTTAGAAGAGTTCACATTTTACTGCTTGAAGATATAATAACTATGCTGAATTTATGTGGGTGATGATTACGGAGTTTGTTTTATAGTTTATATTTAGGTTTTGTTTAAATTCTTTTACAAATAAAGATTATTTGCAAAGATAAATTGATTATCATGTATCACACATTACATTGACACTTACTGACGTTCTCACTTATATACACTTTTTACTTTTACTTTTATTTATGTTTTTTTTTTTGACAGCGGTGTAGTTTTTATTATCAACTGCTGCTAAGTATGCAATAATTAAAAAAACAAAACTTAAAAAATTATTTAATAAGAAATTTAATAACATTGAAGTTGACAGATATTAAAATTTTTTTTTGGAATTTTACAGCAATTAAATTAATAAAAAAAAATTTAATTAAAAAGTTTCACATTTTTAAATTTTTATTGTAATTAATTTGTTAAAAAAATTTTTAAAATTAACAGCTGATCGTTAACTTCAGAATTATATTATTTTGTCTAAAAAAATTCTAAAATTAATTAAATATCTGCTAAATTAATTTTCATTAAATTTAGTTGTCACTTGACAATTTTTTAATTTTCTTTAACAAAGAATTATTTTTAAAAAATTGCATTTTTAATTTATTAAAATTTCTAGAAGTCCTTTTTTTTAATAATTTTTTTTTGCTATAATTTATTTGTTCTAGAAAATAAAAAAAATTGTAAAGTATCAGCTAAATTTAATGTCATTAAATTTTACTCTCCAACTTTGACAATTCACTTGAAAAAACGAAGATTAAAGTTTACAAAATGTAAGTAAAACTTTGAAAATACTTGTCCGACTTAAATTAAAATTTTTGTGTACACTTAAATATATATTACAAAATACACTTAAAAAAAAAATTACTTCTTTAAAATTCTAACTTTGTAAAACTCCTCAATTTTAACGAGATCATAAAATTCCCAGTTGTCTTCCCTCTTCATCAGCAGTTACCATAATTAATTTTCGCAAATCGTTGCCAGCATACAAATTTCTGAATAACAATCTCAAAAAAGCTGTGAGAATCGCCATCTGTCGCGAAACTTACAACTTCCTTCATCCATCTGATAATAAATTCAAATTTCACAAACTGCGCACGCGCAATTTTCCAAATGGCAGTTTCTTCTTAAAAATTTTCTCGAAAAATCAGCTGACAATTAAAAATTACTTTTTTTAACAATTAACCCTCAAAATATTCATAATAAAAAAAAAATTAATTATTTCACGCTAATATTTAAAAAAAAAAAAAAAATCTATATTAAATAAATAAAAATAAACAAGACAATATAATTAGTTATAAAAATGAGTTTATTTCTCTTTTTACCACACAATCTATGTACACTGGTACCGATAATGTTTAGCGTACAAGAGTTAAACTCAGTAGTCATATCAATTAAAAGAGCGATTCGGCGTTCATATTCAGCCACATTACGGAATGTAATACATATCCAGCAATTTATTTTATCAATACATATCAATATCATTTAAGTAATTAATTACTCATTAATAATTATTACATATTTTAGCATTCTTTTAATAATAACGACGTAAAGTCTTAAGCGGACCACGGTGGTAGAGAGCGTCTAATTAACCTCTCTAACACTGATACTGATACAGATACAGATACAATAATTAAGTAATAATAATTATAATAAATAAGCAATTTTGGTGCGATACCAATCACTATTCAAATTAACTCTGTACGTGACTCGATTACATTTGATTTTATATTTACTAATTAATTAATTATTATTTATTTTTTGCACTGAGTCAGAGTACAGAGCCAGTTTGTGTAAACAATTAGTATAGTATTAAACTTTAAAACGCACCTCGGGCTCCAGGACAAGTGACTTTTGGCAGTAAAAAATTCAAAAAAAAAAATCTAACTGCCTTGTAAATCGTCCTCAAGCCCAATATTATCGATATCAATTTATTAAAATAACTCTAAAGTAAAATACGTGAAATATTTAAGCTTAATGATAACGATAAATTGTATATTATTTATAATTATCATAAATGAAATAGTATTTAATAATAATTTTAGTCATTCAGACAGTTTCCATTGAGTTATATAAAATCACAGAACAGAAAGGTTAAGACGCGATTCAATTAACTCGATGGAAAGTGCTTTTTTTGTTGTACTCTGAAATGCTCTCAGCTATAAGATGGTGCGAGAGAACAGACAGAATTCCAATGTTATTTTTAGATTTTTATTTTTATTTACTTTTTTTTACTCCTTTTTATTTTTCAATCTTTCTTTCTGTCTTTTCCAATTCGCGTGGAAAATACTTGTTTTTTTTTTTTTTTCCCATTTTAATACAATCCTTTTTACAAATTATTATTATTGTTTCAAACAATTTTTTTTTTTATTAATATTCAAATCACTGTAAAAAAATTACTGCAGTCGCTTTTCTTTAAAGTTGCATGACGCCTTCGTTAAAATTGCACGTCTATTCCCCCACTTTTTACTCCACACTGATAGAAGAATTTATTATCTATTGATAATTTCATTTGTTTAATTGGAAAAATATTTTTTAACATTCAATAAATATTTATTTTGGAGGAAAGTACGTTTATTAATAATTAATTAAAATCGCGAGACTTTAGACAAATTTGACTGCAATAAAAAAATTTTTTTACAAATTATTTTATTTATTGTAAATAAAATTTCATTTTTTTTCTGATTAATTCTCAAATTAAAAAAAAAAAATCTGCTAAGAAATTGAGCGAATTGGAGAATAATTGAGTTTCTACCCACGCACCAATAAGCAGCTTATACACTTCAGCTTCTACATAGTAATAATAATAAAAATAATGTTTAATAATAATGATAATGCTCGAGTACTTAGATCTAACAATGTTGATTATAAAAAATTTTATGGTGAGCCGCTGAGACTTGAACCGTATCAATATCAATGATCATTAAAATAATGATAATAACAACCCTGATGATGACGATAAAAATAATACCGACAAGATGGCCCCGTTTTAAAAGTTTAAGATTAAAATGATGAGTTTATTTGGGAGCGCAGTGTGGATCTTTGAGCTAGCTCGGTTTTATTAATTAGCATTTATGCACTCAACTATTCGGAGGGTAGAATGGGGATGAAAGTAGGATAAAGGTGGAAGAGATGGAGATGGAATAGAAGGATGAGTAATTCATACGATCGACAAGGCAAACAACCGCAGCGAGTACCTCAGCCAAACGATAATCCAAGTGCCAGACGAGCGTATAATCTTATCTTTATAATATATACATATATATATATGTATGTATTATATTATACATGTACTTCTATGTACTCCGGGCTAACTGTACTGCTATTTGCTAAGACGAATGTAGTTTCATTTTAAAACTTTGTCAATTAGATCATACAGAGTTGCAAGTAATTTATTATGTTTTTTATAATTATTTAATTTAATTTTTTCAATAGTTAAATTATAAAATTTTTTTTTTTAAATGTTTATATTAATTAAATAATGACTTTTATTAAATTGCACTGTACTTTTTTAAAGATATAAGCTCATCCTGATGTTACACTCATCAAGAGCTTTCATTTGAATACCCACATGCATTTTTGATATATTTTTCATATATACATATATGTAATATATATAAATATATAAAAAATTGATGTGGGTACTCAAATGAAAGGTCTCGATGAGTGTAATGTCAGGGTAAGCTTAAATCTTAAAAAATGTCAATAGTTCACAAGATACAAGGTCATTTTTTAATTATGTATCTACAGATAGAGAAAATTGAAAAATTTTTCTAAAAAACCTCTCCAATTATTTATATAATTTAAATAAAAAAAAAAGTAATTGATAAGTCTGAATTCGACGGGAGTTAGCTCGAAAGAGAAAGAGAATAGAGAAAGAGAAAGAGAAGGGGTTTTTACGGGTCGGGAGATCTGGGGTTAGGTAACCGCAGAACGAAGCGTCGGTAGCAATAGAGGGTAGTCTATGCAAATATATAGGCAGCACAGTAGGCCAAAGAGGATGAGGGTGGAAAGGGAGGCGTTGTCCCGTGCCCCTTGTCGTAATCCGAACGAGCGACCCCAAGAGACGGTTGTACGTCCCAACGAGCTTAGAACCCGCGAGATGCCACAAGAGGCAATTAACCTTCCGGCGCCACCCCATCCCCCGAGAATCCTTCGGGTCTCTCTATCTCTCTGACTTTCCATCTTCTCTCTTAGCAGCACTCGCGACACTCCTACAAAGTATCTACACAATGTCTCTGCACTACACAGCTGTGGTACTACACCAGTAAACCTCTCACCAATTTAACTCACTGCTATGTACTATGTACTAGGTAATTCCTCTTGTGAGTACAATCGAAAAGGCTCGTCATCGTTTTCATTGGATATACTTGACATTTACATAATCTCCTCCTTTCTGTCCCTTCTAATTAAATATTTAACTCTGCTTTACTTTGTTCAATCAATTTTTTTTTTTTTATTTTTAAATAGTAATTAATATCAACTTTAATGGAAAAATTTATATATTTTAATGATTTTTTTTTATTATTAATTTAATAAAAAAATGAAATTAATTATCTAAATTTTGAATTTTTTTTCACAAAATTTTAATAAAAAATTTAATAAATTAATTCAAATATTTTTTATATTAAAATTAAAAAATGATTAAGTTTGACTTTTAAAAAATTATAAATTTTTTAAGAAACTAATTTTTTTTTGCAAAATTTTAATAAAAAAAATCGAATAAATAAATTCAAAAATTTTTGATACTAAAACAAAAAAAAAATTTTTAAAAGATACTTAATTGATAAAAAAGTTAATTTAATCACAGTTAAAGTTGTAAGACAATTGATTTAAGTGTAAAATCTTTGAGAAGTTGAATCCAATATATATAACAACGCACAAGCTTGCAACGAGAGTAAGTGAGAGCTTTTGATAGTTTCGGTAGAGGTAATGGCCCGTTATCCCGTGCAGTACTACTTTCCTTCTCGCTAATACCAAAGAACTCTCGCCCGAAGAACTATGGAACCGTTTATCGCTTGTAAATCTTCCCGAAAGTACTATCGCCACACGTACTCGCGTTTTATATAAATGCCTCTCATTTATTCTTCCCATTATTTTTCTTATTTTCCGCTGCAATTCTTCCCCGTCAATTACTAAATAAAAATAACGACCTCATTATTTCCATCATCATCATCATCATCTCATCACTATTGTCACAATAAATTTATTTTGCTTAATTCAATTGTTATTATCACCATTATTATTATTCAAGTCCGTTCTTATCTCACAAGTCGTTTGATTTAAAAACTATTTTTACCTCGTTTGTTCCTTTTTAAATTCCATTGAAATCAGAGACTAGCGCGCTGAAAAAAAAAGTAAGCGAGTCTCATGACTTCCTACGTATTTTTTCTCATCTTTTTTTATTTATTCGATCGCCAGAAAACGACCGCGAAATCTCCTAGGCTGCAAAAATCCTGAGTGGGATCAGGTCAAGCGGTTCGTCTATACTACTGTAGTAGTAGTAGTGTCGGATGATCCGGCTCAACCTGAAGCGACTCAAAAAAATAAAAAAAATAAAGCGTAAAATAAAAAAATTTTTACTTAACCAACGCAACGCGGCTATTGTACTTAATCTAATGAGTTAATTAGTGATGGTCAAAGCAATTATACGGAAAGTATAACAAACATCCGGGTGAAAAAAATTTTTAAATACTGCAAAAAAAAAAATTTTAATTTTTGTCTTTAATTAAGGAGATCCATGTACCCTTCTAGTGTAAAGAATGTCTATTAAAAGATTTCAGAATAATTTTGTCTCCAGGATACATAATTAAGAAATGACGTTGGATCTTGTGAACTATTGACTTTTTTCAAGATATAAGCTCATCATGACATTTCACTTATCGAGACCTTTCATTTGAGTACCCACATCAATTTTTCATATATTTT
The DNA here is from genome assembly GCA_000956155.1 of Cotesia vestalis. NCBI lineage: Eukaryota > Metazoa > Arthropoda > Insecta > Hymenoptera > Braconidae > Cotesia > Cotesia vestalis. The sequence continues at coordinate 8,439 of JZSA01007022.1, read as the reverse complement.
ATATTTATACATATATATTATGTATATGTATATATGAAAAATATATCAAAAATGCAAGTGGGTACTCAAATGAAAGCTCTTGATGAGTGTAACATCGGGATGAGCTTATATCTTTAAAATATATATTATATATGTTGAATTTAAAAATTTTCAGGAAATTTTAAAAATTTGACTACACGTGGATCTCCTTATTTTTTTCACAAAAAAAAATTCCAGACGTTTGATACCTTCACTATCACCAAAACTTTCACACAAATTCATGAAATAAAATTATTAAAAAATTTCAAATCATGAAATTTCATTAAAATTCCCACCGTGAGTCCGCTTTTTGATATAAAATCCGTGACCCGACAATTAAAAATAAAAATCAGGCCTTTCGGTTTCGGTTTCTGCTCAAAGAGCTGCTGAGCGGAAATCGAAATCGTAGTTAAATATTTTGACATCGTGCATCGTCTCTTGTTCCTTAAATAATTAAAAGAACAAAAAAGGGCGCGAGTGTCGAAAATAATTATTAAAATTAATTAGCGATTGTGGCGATAATTTATGAGCTGATTAGAATCGACGGGAATAGCCGGCGTCGTAGAGCTTGCAAAGGCTGTCGGTGCGACTGGGAATCCCGGAGTGGATTCCGGGAACTGATACGGAGACAGAGAGCGCCTCTTGGTGCTTGAGAATTTGCTTGCGTCGCTGCCAGGTGAAGGTCCACGCGGCAATCACGACAATCTGGGCGATTATGAACACTGTACCGGTGATTATCGCCTCGGCCATGTTGATGCAGAGGCCGTGGACTCCGGGCATATCTTGGGACTCAACGAACATCGTGTCGTGGGACTGGGACGTCAGGTTGCCGAGAGGGGACTTTCCGTCGCGCTCGAATCCGAATTTGTCCGTGATCTGGATTGATTGGACCAGCAGGAGGTCCTCGCGGGAGAGAGATGATGCTGAGCGACGTCTACGTCTTCGTCCGTAGCTGATCACTGATCTCAGTTCTCCGGTTGACTCTTCCTGGTCGCACTGCACTGGCTCGCAGCTTGGCATGCATGGAGTCACTAAAGCACGGAATTGAACCACTTCCGAGCTTGGGAATTTGAAGGCGTCGAAGTGAGACAGAAGAATCTGGAAATTTTTAAGTCGGTTAGAATTTTTATGATTTATTTTTAAATAAATTTTTTTTTTTAATTATATACTTTTAAAAAAGTCTATTGTATATCTATATCATTAAGAGAATAAGAAAAAATTGCATAAATTAAACATTTTAAAAAATCTATGAAATAAAAACCGATTAATAATCTTGATAAATTATTATCAAACAAAAAAAATCATAAAAAAAAATTATTTCAACCCTGTTAAAAAAAAAAAAAAAAAAAAATAATTTGATAGGGGAATAATAAAAGCAAAGAATTAGTGGGTAGTGTCAGGGGCAAATAGGCCGTAAAAATATGAGATTTGAATGCGTAAATAGTTAGATGTCGAATAGGTATTTTATTGTAACGTGTAATCCGGTATCTGTATTTGTATTTGTTCGTTTATTATCTTTTTGTGTTAAATTTTATAGCTAGGGAGAAATATAAATGGCAGCAAACGTTGGAGCAAATGAAAGCGGGAGCCTTTCATCAGTTAGAATACCAAAATGACAAAGTATGCACACGGGAACGAAAACGGTGATAGAGGGATGGGGTGCTCCGCTGAAGGGGAACGCGGATAGAGACAATCAAAAGCAGACAAAGAGTAAAACAAACGAGACAGAGACAGAAAAATAAAGGGTATTTTCCAGAATACAGAACGATAAAATGTTATGCGTGTTAACGGGAACAGGAAGAACATTAAACAATTACCAAATTTTTGAACCTTAAAAAATTTTTTTTTAACTTGAAATTCTTTTTTTTAGTTTAAAAAATTTCAAACTTTTATTTTTTTTATTTAAATTAATTTTTTTCTGTGCATACATACTTACTTAACTGTTTAATGTAACTATTTACTGTTTTTTTGTTATTGTTATGATTATTTGTTATTTATTCACAGGTATTGCTCACCGGCCGAGGCGAATAATTGTATTCGTAAATCCATTTGGAGGCAAAAAGAAAGGCAACAAGATATGGGAGAAACAAGTACAGCCGCTGATGAAAATAGCTGGTGTTGAGACTAAAACTATTATCACCGAGAGAGCTGGACATATTCATGATTGTTTGCTCAATTCTAACTTGGATGACATTGAGGTATATTACTTTTTTTTTTGTACTCAGTAATTAAACTAGCAATTTTATCTGCATTTCTTTGGCACAATATATTATCTAAAAAAAATTTTTTTCGTTAGTTTTTAAATGTTAATTAGTTTAAATATTTACTCAACGCACTGGGGTTATTTATGCTAAGTATTTAATTATTTATACAGAGGTTTTAATTTTTGCAATTAGTATGGATGTGAGAAAGACCTTGAATTTTTAGTTTCTGCCGTTCAAGGTTAATAATTTTAGAAGCCGCTTCAATAGGATGATAGATCGATAGTTCTTCAATTATTGCTGAAGTTCGTTGAGTTTTTAGTTAATTTAAAAGGCAATCTGAGACACAGTGCCCTTCACTTTTTTTTTTAGTACATTTGGTAACCTTCAATTACATTTTTATTGATATAAATTGTAAAAAAAAGTGAAGTTGCTGCTGAGAAAAGAACTTTGGTATTAATTTAAGGAAATATTGAATTTTTTAAAAATTATTTTTAATTATTATTTAGTAGTAGGTATAAATTAAATTTAAATAATTAATGAATTTATTAATTTAGTAAAATTTACCTTAATTATTTCATTTTTATAAAGTTTTTATTAATTATTTATTTTTAACAAGTATATTGTTGTAATTTTTTACCAATTTCGTTTTGAAATAAATTTTAATTGTTGTATTTTCACCTAAAATTTTTTCTGATGGTATAAGACCTCATACCGATAAAATATTATTGTGAAGGAATAATAATAAAAAATTATTCATTCTTAAAAAATTGAATCTTCTTTATTAAATAATATTAATAATAATAAATTCCTTTTTTACAGGCAGTAGTTTGCGTTGGTGGTGACGGAACATTTGCTGAAGTATTCAACGGTCTGATACTGCGAGCAGCTAAAGATCACCAAGTAGATCCAAATAATCCTGATGTAACGCTTCCAACGCCAAAGTTACCCGTTGGTGTGATACCAAGCGGAAGTACTGACACAGTTGCTTACAGTCTTCACGGTACTACGGACGTCCAAACAGCCGTGATCCACATAATATTCGGCGACACTGCTGGCCTGGACATCTCTTCAGTCCACGGTGATAGAACACTCCAGCGGTTGTACGCCAGCGTTCTCAGCTACGGCTACCTCGGAGATGTGATTCGCGACAGTGAAAAGTTCCGCTGGATGGGGCCCCAGCGGTACGATTACTCCGGCTTCAAGAAGATAATCGCGAACCGTGGTTATGAAGGAGAAATAGAATTACTCTCAGATCCTTGTCATCCAGCAGCAAGTACTCGCTGCATGAAAAATTGTACTCGTTGCATCCGACACATGCACAACAGTATAGCTGATAAGGAGATCGCGAGGTGGCTCACGGTTAGGGGAAAATTTTTTATGGTGAACGGTGCTAATGTCTCCTGTGCTTGCTCAAGAAGTCCTCAAGGATTCAGTCCACATTGTCACATTGGGGATGGCTGCATTGATATTATTCTAGTCCGACATACGTCATTGTTTAATAATATTAGAATGCTGCTAAGATTGACCAGTAAAAATAAAACTGTTGTAAGTATTTATTATGTGTATAAAAATTTATAGAAAAAATTTTTTTTTTTAGTGGATGGAAAAAATGATGAGGTAGTATATGGTTACATTATACTAGAGCAATAAATATTCATGGGAATATTAATGGAGGAGGAGTATTGTAATGGTAATATGTAGAAATATTTACGGCAGTCATCCCCGAAAAATTTTAGCCACTATCGATCGCGCGGGGTACTTACCCGCTTATAGACTACCGAAATGTGCAGTTTAGTTTTTTTTTATATCGAAATTTTATTGTAATTATTGTCTGGGTACTTGGAAATTTTTTTGGTAATTTGTAATTATTTTTTTTTTTATAAAATTAGAAATATTGAGGGGATTAGATATTAAGAAATTAAATATGACGATTTAGATAAAATTTTTTTCTTTAATTAAAATTAAAAATTAAGCGTAATTTTTTTCTTAGAAAATTTTTTTTGTTAATGTAATTAATTAAAATTTTTGGCTCTTTTTTTATAAAATTAATTTTTTTATAAAATAATTTATTTAAAAAAAAAAATAAAACTTGAAAAATTTTGTAAATGAAAATTTTATTTATAAATAATTAAGATTTTTTTTAATTTTACTAAAAATTATTAAAATAAATTTCCGTTCCCTAAAAAAAAAAAATTCTTGGTAAAAATATTAATTAGAATTAACTTTTATATGCAATTATATTAATTAATAAATTTTTAATAAAAAAAATTTTCATTCACTGAAAAAACACTTGAAATAAAAAAAAAATATATATCAATAAAATTTGCACTTAAAATTTCACTGAAACACTGAAAAAAATCACCAAAAAATTTCACTTTACAGCATAATAACTCCCACAGAATATAAGTATAATATAATAAAATATATATGAGTGAAATAAATATATATAACACTATTTAACATTCACAACTATTGATCACTGGAAAAATTTCAACGACTTTGCGAAAAATTTTCCAACAAGAAAAAAAAGACGAAAAAAATAAAATTACACAGTGAAAATTATTAAATAAATAGCAAGGGGTTGGATAAATGGATTGATTATATATAATAACTAATAACTAATGACTAGTAACTCACCAATAATTAAGTCCAGGTGAGCGTAAGTGCGGAGTGGGTTCGAAAGCGCGGGATCGCGACGATGAACGTCGTCGTCGTCCTCGACGAGCTCGTAGCTTCCTCGAAGAGCTTCTCGTCGGCGCCAGCGCATTTACATCTCGCCCTCCCATTGGACAGAGATTCACGACGCATCGATATCACTGGCCAATAAAACTGACAACCCCTTCTCAAAATGACCCTAGGCGGAGCTTTTCCTGGAGCTTTTACCTGTTATATTAATAATAATAATAATAATTAAAATTATAATAATAATAATGATCATTCTAATCATGATAATAAGTGAGAAATAACAATCAAGTCGTGTCTTGACATAAATAATTATCACAAATCATTTTAATTCAATCAATCACGTTTATTTAATTTCTTCATTAGAAGTAATTGTTGAGTTTATAAAAGCTGAATTAATTGTCAAGCATTTTAGTTAAATATTTTTTTTTTTTATTAAATTTAATTGGTAGTTTTTATTAAAAATAAAACTAGGCAAGTTATAAAAAATTTTAGGTATTTATTTATTTATTTTTATTTAAATTGAACATCCCAAAGGGTCTTTAACAGGATTAGTCAATTTATACAAAGTTTTAGATAGAGACAGAATATTTACACTAAAAAAAAAAAAATTCTTGACAGGATAAATTTTCTTAGCACAAGAAAATATTAAAAAAGATTGAAAATTTCTTGAGTTAAAAAAATTTCTTCTTGCTTCAAAATAATTTTTTGCCTTCCTTAAAAAATTTTTTTGTGCAAAAAATTTTTTTTTCTGTGTACATAAGTTTACGATTACTCTATATAAACCAAAGTTTCTGTACTTAAACACTATAAAATTGATAAGGTTAATTGATTAATAGAATAAGAAAAAAATCATATTTGGAGCAATGTAAGATGAATTTCATTTTAATTTGTACTGTTATTAAACTAGATACTTAAATTGCATAAATTAAACGACTTGGAATTATCAAATATTTTTATTTAAAGCTTCAATATTAATGTATGTTACGCAAAGTTAATAGAAATGTTATACAATACATTATGTAATACATTACAGTATCAATAAATCTTTATTATAAATTTAAATAAACTTTTGTTCAAGCGATTTAGTCGCTGTAAGTCAAGTAAGATAAGTTTCATAAATATCAAAATTATGATCCATAATTTACAATCCATAAGCAAGCATGAAACTATTTTTTGAAATATGTAGGAGAAAAAAAACTAACTTTTGAGGGAAAAATAAAATTTTATTGAATCAAGAAAATAATTGTTTTGTTTTAAAAAAAATTTACTTGTTAATTTTTTTGGCTTACGTAAACCTTTTTTTGTTTGTGGAAAATGCCAAGCCAAAAAAAAATTTTTTCTCGAAAAATTTTTATTTTTTTTTAATAAATAAAACTTGATAAAAAATTTCTTCGTCTGACTTTAAAATAATAAATCACTCTAAATTTATTTTTCTGCTTCAAAAATTTATCTCTTGAGTCAAATTAATTTTTTTTTTTAATGTAAAATTTAATTATTCTGTATAAAAACTTTTTAAAATAAATTTGTTTTTTTTAATAATTCAACTCTTAAAGTCTAAGAAGTTTCGTTATTTTAAGTAAAGCAAAAAAATTTTCGAACTAAGAGCTCTTTTTTGTCTAAGTAAATTTTACTCAATTTAAGAATTTTTTATCAGTATATTTTTAATTTTTCAAGGTTTGATTTTGGCTGTAAAATGCACCAGAACTCATTTATTTGCAAAAAAAAAAAATTTGCAATGGAAGAATAAGCGACTGTATAATTTTATAAAGAATATTTAAAATTTATATTAATTTTAATGAAAAAAAGATTTGTTGCTAGTCTTCATTTAAAATCTTTTCTCAGAGAACTTAATTTAAAAAATTGAAAGTAAAAATTAATAAATTATAAACAAAAGTTTGAAAATAATTAAAATTGTTCCTAAAAAAAAAATGTCTATACAATTTTTATTTATATTATTTAATTTAATTTAAATAAGGGAGAATACCAAAATAAAGACGTTAATAAAAATTTAATAAAATAGTAATTTAATTATAATCGAGTTTGAATAGCCCGTGGAGAGACTAATATACTGAATTGTCAGAGATAAATAGAGAGAAGATGTGATGGTGAATAGTGATAAACTTTTCCCCTTGAGTTTTACGCTCGTTTTTATTTTGAAAAGAGAGCCAAGTCAGTAGGTAGAGCTTCGCCGCGTGCGTCTACAATTATACTTTATCCATCGTAGTAAGCTCGATAGTCCCCAAACATATCTGTGCGGCGAAAGCTCTTGCCTTGATAAAAGTGAAATAAAACCGAAAACTGACAAAAGAAAATAAGAAAAATAACCATTTAATAATTAATAACAAAAGTGGATGAAATATGGATTTGTGATTTTGTAACGCTGTGATAAAATTTTAGGAATGATGATAAATAGGCGTAAGATTTGGGGAAAATAATTTTGGGAGCAAAAAGTCGTAAAGCTAAATAAAAAGGGAAAGAACGTGTTATTATATATCGGAAAGCTAAGCGGAAGGAATCGGAATCCTGGATAGACGTAAGAAGCAGGACGGTATTGTTACAAACAGAGGAAGCGAGCTGAGAGCAGACTGAATAGGATGTAGTGAGTAGTGTGTAGTGTGTAGTGTGTAGAACCCTCCTTTCCGCGGTTGCCAGGAAATATCGATCGGCAAACCGGCACGGGGGACGGACGGATAGGATGCTGCCACTGCTATGTGCTTTTATATGTACTATATACTACTGGCCCGTTGTATTACTCACGATTTTTTATTTCATTCCTATCCTAGCCGACTTACTCATGGGAAACACACCAGCACTTTGTCTCTACTACTTGTAGTATGAATTATATTAAGTAGTACCTACGTTGAATATATACTTACATGCTATAGATGCATCAGACGCACCGCCGATTTTAAATAAGTCTTTTCTACTTGTTTCGTTAGTTGACCAAAAGTTCAACTCTGCTGTCGCTTAAATTATTGTTGCTCTTTTAATTAATTAATAATTATGATTTTTTTTTTTTTGAGAAAAAATTATGTATGGAATTTAGTAATTTAATTATTATTATTAGTATTAATTTTTTTTTTTTTAATTGAAATAGACATATAAAAATTTATTCATGAACATATTAGAGTACAAGGCAAAAAAATAGGCGATGCAATAGGATGCAGTTCTGTGACAGCTACTAGATTAAATTAATTATAATTTTTAAGAGAAATTCGAATTTTGAAAAAAAAAAAAAAAATCGAACTCAAAAAAATTTTTCTTTTTATATTTTAAGGTAGTACGAGCACCAAGGCAATTTTTGACAAAAGACTTGATTTTATTTTAATATCAAGTTTAAATATGTCTCAAAAAATTTGAAGAAGATTGCCCGATTATTTAAATAAATAATTAACTTTAAACTTGAGCAATTTAACATTGCTCTTATGGGGTAACCTTCAAGCATTGATACATTTCTGTGTTTTTCTCGTAAAACTGTCGGTGAATATTTTTAATATCGGTGAAAAACTTATGAATGAAAGTAAATATGTTA